>OY987312.1:44515579-44731868 GCA_963920655.1 Geranium rotundifolium
AGTGGGTTAAAAACATTAAGCGCCAGTCAAACAGAAAAGAAGTCTCGAGTTTAATCACTGGACAGAGTATCACTAAATCTGCCCGAACCCGCCCTCTCACTACCTAAAATTAATTGACCATGATTTGTAGCACCTTTACGTCACCGAGGTATAGAAATTTCCACCCTTTGAGGCTTGCTCGGACAGCCAAATCCATGTCCTCCACAGTCGTCCGATCTTTCCAACCCCCAGCCTCATTAAGGGCCGCGATTCTCCACACACCAGCAGTCCCTTAATCACCACAAAAAAAGTGTCGGTTAATTTCAAATTTTAAATTTGCAACGGTAACAAAAGTTTAACAACAGTAACAAAGACTATAGGCACATGAAAAATTGCAATAAAGTGAATGAATTATTTAATTTTCGTAGAAAGTGGTCGTAAACTTTTTTACTACGTGAATTTTATTTTCACAAATATGTAATTTTGCTAAAAATGATTAAAATACCCCTAGAATTATTTTTTTTTAAACTAAAATTATTTTTTGTAACTTGCGCCTGTCGATTTTTTCACATACGATTGAATGTAGGCGCTTCATGACTTTATTACACAATGATAAAAATAGAGAGTCAGACCAACTGGCGTTTGCAAAACAGGAAAGTAGGCGAGCTCGAGTTGGAAAAAATTATTTTACTTTCAGGGTGATTTTTGAAAAAATTCACAAACTGCTTTTTACAAAATTTTTTAAATAGTTTACCGCTACTTTTTACAGTTTGTCCTAAACAATTGAAGAAACCTATAGCGATTTTCAGAGAGCGGTTTACCGTTGAACCCGAAGAAGGCGTGGGTGGTGGACCCCACCTCCTGCTCCACCGTGAAATGGTAGTCCAAAGACATCTCCTGCATCCTCGTCATCAAGCACTCGTCGGCGTTCACTGCAAAACCGCCCGAATAAACCACCGCCACGTCATCACTTACCGGCAAGCTACTATATATACGATCATAAATAATGTCTTAAACTTATTATTGATATAATAATTTTAATAACTCTTAAGAATTACGAGTTTAGTGCTGTCTTGATTCATCACAACATATTCGAGCCCAAATCTTGATATAATTTCCCGATAAATAAATAATGACGATAAAAAAACGTGTATAAATGAAATAATAATTGAGCAGTTCCATCATGAGAGAAGAGAGACAGAGACCAGAGAGTGACTCTTGAGGGCATTAAGAATTTTTTAGGTCCACCTTGAAGCTTTTGCACATGTAGCTGCTGGTTTAACGCGGAACATGACATTTATGCCCCTCTAAATATTCTCTGTTTCTCAATCACACCCTCGTTTTCATTGTTCTTAGATACTCATGACATTGATCCTCACATCATGTGTTGCTTCACTTCCAAGGCATTATTCTTCGCATATTCACAACATTTTTTCAGAAAATAATGAACTAGATCGATTTTATGGGTATTAAAAACGTTAGACACCAGTCGGACTGATATATCATTTGTGACTGATGGGAAAAAATCAAGTTAATTATCATCTGTATAGATAATTAATAAGAGATTAACTAGTTACCAATCGAGCTGGCCGATTTCTTTTTAGATTATGCATATATACTCTCCTTCACATGTTTTTTGTTACGTTTTATGGATGTGAAATTCAAAAATTATAGTCACTGGATATCTTATGACACCATGAAAATAAAGTTATTTTCAAATTTAAATATCGAGTCGTAGTTTGTGGGTGCACAAAAATGAACCGAACCGACTCGAACCAACTCAAAACATAACCAGAACAGAAAATCTGATGACCAATAAAAAAATGAACCAAACAGAAAATCGATTGATTTGAATAAGGGGTTCATTTTAAATCATCGACCCTTGTTGATTGAGCCCTAAAATATTGGACCGACAAAAAATAAATTAAAATCAGTCCCAAAATGTGAGAATTTTATGAAAATCGGTTTTAAAAAAAACCAACCGATAAGTTAAATAAGAATCTCATAAAATCTAATTCATAACAAACCAATCTGAATAAAAAACAAACTCTAACCAAACCAAATTTTACCGATGTGGTATTCATTTTTGTTTTCTTAAGACCGAAATGATCAATTCAGTTCAAAATCAAACAGTAAACAACCTGATTAATTTCGCACTTAAAAAAATCAATCACATACTCTAATATTCATATATTTAACAGTTTCTATTGACATATTAATCATAATTTTAACTGAAAAATAATTATTCAACGGGCACACAGCTGTTACTGTGAGTCCCCATGTGGATAAAAAGAGATAAAAAGCCATACACGTGGCAGAATCATGAACCTTCAGAACGTGAAATGATCCAAAAATGGGGCCCACCTTTACCCCGTAGACACCAACTCACCAACACTAAAACAAAAGACCTACCGACAACTTTTCGAAAGTCAAATGTAGTCAATTTTATTTCACACCTTCGAAACACGACCTAAAATTTACCAAAATTAATTAATTTTTATCAGTTTCAGAACCTAATCTCATAGTCATATAGTAATGACAATGGGTCGGGTTTGACTAATCCTACACCTAAATTTGTTGACTTCGAACGAATACCCGACCGTAACAAACCCACTCATCATAAGTATATGTCCAGCCCATAAAAATCCGCCAGATACGAGTTTTCTTTAAAACTGACACCAACAACATGTAAATTCAAATATAAATTTTATCAGCAATTTATTTTTACAATACAAACAAATGTTATATTATATTAATGTATGTTTTTAACTTTTTTTTTTTTCAAAACTTAATTAAATTATTCAATATTAATATATAAAATCATTATTTTCTTAAATTCGTATGGGTGCGGGTCACAATCAGATCAAGTACATGTTCAAAATACTCGTTTAAAAAACCTGAAATTGAACCCGCAAAAGTTCAAGTTTCACCTATTTTGTTGGGTGAGTTCACGGGGTACCCATCGGGTTTAGATGTTTTTGCCATCCCTAGTCATAATTAGCAGTAACTAATAGCGATTAATTATATAGTTAATAATTTAATTACCGAATTTCCAGCGGGTCTGAACGAGACCGAGAGTCGGGTTGTGGACGAGGAACGGAATGGTCCGCCACAAGAAATCGGGTTCGGGCTGAAAATCGGCGTCAAAGATAACGACGAAATCGCAGTGCTTCACGTAGCTCCGTTTCATTCCCTCTTTGAGGGCTCCGGCTTTGTACCCGTTTCTGTTATCTCTGACCTCGTACTTAACGTTGACCCCTTTCCCTTCCCATCTCCGGCACTCCAACTCCACCAAATCCTTAAAATCCAAGAAAAAAAACACAAGAAAACAAAAATATTCCATTTAACCTCCCAATTCCAGATTTTTAGTTCGAAATTTAAGAGAGAATGGCAAAATTATGCTATCTCGCAAAAAAAAATTGTGATATGCTTTTATGAATTGTACGTCGTTAATCCAGTTTCAAATCCAGTTTCAGTGGGTCAGACCTCACACCCATAGGCTGAGTGTACAACCCGTACACTAACTCAAACTCTGATTGAGAGGTCGGGGAGCGAGTAACCACTGAACTACACTCAGTTGGTAATATTGTGCAATTTAATATGAATTCTTTATATATCCATGTGAGGCACATGCCCAACTCTGATACTATATTAAATTAGGTTGTACATATCGGGTCGAGCACCACAACTAAAAAAACTCAAGATTGTTAGTTGGTTGGGTTTGTTCCAACCTTTTATATACATCCGTTCTATTTTATATTGTTTTCACGTGAGACTTTACATTCTCAACGACCCAGAAATCAAAATCGGGTCTTTCATCAATCCAGTACCTTGATCGTCGGGTCCGTCGAGTCGTCGAGGACCTGCACGACGATCCTGTCGGCCGGCCACGAGAGCCCGCACGCGGCTCCGATCGAGAGCTGATAAACCTATAAAAAAAACGGAATTACCGATCATCGACCATACCAAGCACCGAGATTCTTGAAAATTTCGGGTTTTCGTCCAAGAAAATCGAAGATCGAACCTCTTTCTCGTTGTACATTGGGATTTGGACAAGAACCATCGGGTACGAGGAACCGCCGAGCTCCTCGTCGTCTCTGAGGCTCTCCCATTTGTAGCGCCTCTCCGGTCTCTGCCCGAAGAGCTTGATGAGCCCGATCACGACGGCCATGTAGACCCTCTCGACGAACAGAGCCACCGACATGGCGAGGCACGCGAACACGGAGAGGCTCAGGAGAGGCACGATCAGTGGGGCCTTGACCTGGGCCCAGACCAGGCCCATTTGGGACGACGGGTCGTCGGCGACAGGGCCGGTCTCCGATATCTGGCCCATTTCAGAGCAAAAAAACAGAGCAAAAACAGAGAGATCGATGAAGTGGAGAGAGAGAGAGTGTGTGTTTTAGTGTTGGTTTGTGTTGGTGTGGTTTGGTATTTAATGGGTTGTTGGGTGCTACAACGAGAACAAATGTGTGGGGCTTTGGGTTTTAAGTAAATAGTGGGTTTTTTTTTCTTCAAAAAAAAAGAGTAAATAGTAGGGTTTTTAGAGTGCGGCGGGCTGGGGATGACAAAATATTTCGAATCTGATGGGTTCGGTGTTCTGACTCTGATAGCAGAGGAGAAGACGTAGATATTTTTAGAAACTGAACTGGGGGTATAAGGTTTAGAATCACATTCTCGTTCGGAGTTAGCAGGGGTGGGCACTTTTTACCCAAAACTGAAACCGAATCGGGATACAAACCGAAGAACCGAGAACCGTGAGTATCAGATCGGATTTGGATCTCAAAATTAAGAACTGATTGATTGGGTCCGGTTCGGTTCTGACTGGTTCGGTCCGGTTCCGGAACCGTGCCCAGCCCTAGGAGTTAGGGCAAGAATCAAGACACCCAACTCGTCGCTAATATTTTTAAAAATACATATCACGTATATTATGGTTAATTTCACATACTTTTTTTTACATCTTCTTGGGAAATATAGATGTGTTTTTATGAAACCACTTAACTTACCAAAAGTCTCAAGTAAACATACTCGTTAGCTTGTTTGAATTTTTTTAAAACTTTTTTGGAAATAACGAAAATACACGTGTATTTGACGGAGTGAGATAACTAAGACGTTTGGTGATTTAAGGGGTTTCTAAAAGAGTCTATGTTTTGAGTGATATAAGTGAGAATCACATGTACCTGGGAGATGTACCTGGGAGAGGTAAGTAGATTTATCCCTATGTATTATTAAAATATTATTTAAAAAAAATATTTGATACAGAGTAAAAGCTAAGAAAAAATAATGGACGATTGGGCTCGGTGATTCCTGCCTCCCTTGTCATCTCTACACAAAGTTAAGATGATAAAAATTATGAACTCCACGACAATTTAGTATTTATGATTCAATTTATAATTCGGTATCTACGATTCAATTGAAAAGGAGACAAAGATGACTAAACCATATTATTATTATCATCGTAAAAAAATATAAAGTATAACGAACTCAATATATACTAAATAATATATCGAAAACTTAATTTATAGTTTTTATGTTATATATCATTCACAAAAACACGACTTAAATATTCTCTTAATTTACCAAACAGCTGCATTTGTTTCAAGTACTAAATATATTTTGTTTCAAATCATCTGAACTTTCTATGCATGTGTATGTGAGATAGTTAATTACTTTTATTATTTAAAAGTTTTTGTGTGTTACATATACTCAAATTGAATATTGACTCGTGATGTATTTAATCATTTTTATTACAGTTAAAATGTGTATATTATTTATATTAATTTTTAAATGATATAATTTACTCTTTTTTAATATATGATATAATTTACTTGATATATATTCTTTTAGTATGTTTAATGGCATTTATAGCATCAACTATACGAACTCAATTTTAAATGTAGGAGAATTAGAAAGTGATCAATAAATTTTAAAACTGAACACGTATATTATGATCCGACTTCAAGGGTCAAAATCATCAATAATTTTAATTTTATAGAAAATTAATTATGACACCAAACTCTTGCTATTTTATATTAATGTGACACTTCTTTAGTCATGTAGTGAATAAACTAATTAATTATACCAATATATTTCTTTCAAAAAAAGGCATAAATTAATACCAATATATTTTTGCATGTTAAATACACTACAATTGTTAATGTAGTGTATTGTGTGTGTACAACTGTACAAGTATAGGAGTATACAGCAATGCACTCCCAAAATGTCTCAGTAAAATAAGCTTGGTTTGTGATCAATTATGCAACATGTGTAACAAAGAGGATGCAAAATTTTTGCACTTAATTTTTGCATGTGAATATGCTGCAGAAGTTTGGAGAAACATTCTCACCTGGCTTGGTATCAACGGGAATTTAGGGAATGGGGCCACTGAAATGGCTTATATATCCAAGCACAATTCAATACAAATGTCAAGCGTCACCAAATTTATAAACTGGTTTTAACTATTGTTGTATATATGATATGAAAGGAAAGAAACTACAGAAAATTTCATAAAGTCAAACAAGATGGTCAGAGTATTCTGAAGCACATCCAAGCCATGACATTTACCAGGCGTTATCATTTTGGGTTGATGGATAGTGTTTGTAGTTGATGAGTTTGGTTGTTTTGATTTTCATCATCTATATGGTTTAATAAATTCTTATTTTACCAAAAAAAATCCATTTTTTTTCCACATTAGTACATTGATATTATGGTATTCTGAGCTACCGAAAATTCGTCTTTTTCACATATTCTCTTTCGTATAAACTGGTCAGGGAAGAAGAACCCGACTTGCTTCGCAGCGGTGCAAACTATAAATTTTAGATGATCTTGCACGATAAAATAATGTTCTGCACTTACACAATTGGTTTTTCCTCCCTGATCTCCGCCCCTTACACAATTTTCGTTTATTCTTTATTTTTTCGTTATGGACTTGAAATGTTGTTTAAAAAGTTATTTTTTAAATAAAAATGATATTATAATATTTTTTTTGGTAAAATTACTAAGAATTTAAAATTATTAATTTTATTTAAATATATGTTTAAAAATATTATTTTAATTATATATTAATATATTGGGGATGCGACGGGCGGGAATAACTCACCCCATCCTTTCGCTGTAGATAGAAGGATTTTCTACCGTGCTCTCACTCGCCCCAAAATTTTTTCTCCCCCCTCTTTACTCGCACCGATTGAGAGCATCGAGTCACCATCGAGAACGCGGTATTTTGCCATCCCCAAGTTGTGGGACGCTTGCACTGCGGTTGAGCTGTTTAATCAATCACTACTTAAAATTATTGCATTTTTTTCCAAGTTGGAATTAATTTCCTTAATTAGTATGCTTCCATCAGTCCATTATTAATTAATTGCCAATAACTATATTGTCCAAAACGAAAACTATATATTTAGTTATTCAATTACGTACATAAGTATTGGGTGTGGCTCTATATTATTATTATTATTATTATTATTATTATTATTATTATTATTATTATTATTATTATTATTATTATTATTATTATTATTATTATTATTATTATTATTATTATTATTATTATTATTATTATTATTATTATTATTATTATTACTATTATTATTATTATTATTACTTTAATACATTTAGCTGTTTTTGCTATATTTTTGTATGCGTTTATATGTCTTATTATACGGTGTCGACCGGGAACATGGCCATGTGCTCGATCGAGCCGGCGATTGAACCGGCGACCATGAATTGCCAGAAGTAGAGGCCGTCGTGAGCCGAACCGGCCATCTCCGGCTCGAAATCTGGGGGTTGCGGGATCGGCCGGAACTCGGGTTTTTGGTATTTGGGAGTGGCGTCGGTCGCCATGGAAATCGAGATCGAGATCGACCTCGAATTGGTATTTCGGAAATTTTGAATTTTGTTTTTTCCTGAGATTTGACCCGAATAGAATAGGAAATGGATAAAAAAGATCTATGAGCAAGTGTGTTAGTTAGGGGCTACAAGAAAGAGACGTGTAGAAAACTCGAAATTAATCCGACACTTGTATTATATAATTTAAATTATATGCATAAAATTTTTGACATTATTAATTAATAAGAGATCAATATAATTATCAGCTGGACACTAATTTCAGTTTTTTATTTATTTAACTATTGTTCTTGCTTTTATTTAACCATGACTTTATGTATCTAAAGTATACTCCACATGCACATGAATATCAATGTAACTTTAAATATTTTTTTTTGAAGGAAAAGCGAATCTATTGATTAAATAACAACTGACACGGTATAAAGTCGGACAACTGAAACTACAGATGGCGAGACAGACATCTCACCATAATCCCAGCTACTATTAGTTAAAACAAACTTGGTCAATTCGTGAGTCATTTGATGCCGAGCAAAAGAAAGACAAACACATATTCCGATTGAATAGTACGCAACACCTTTTGCTAGTGATTCCTCCAAAGTTGTTCAGCTCTACCCGTCTAACATCATATAGAGTCACGGCCTCCATCTCATACGAATGGAGAAATCCTGTGATCCCGCTGCAGAATGCTTTGATCAGACATCCATGATAACCCCGGAGACCAGTCGACTCGAACCAGTTAACATCAAACAGAGTCACGGCCTTCAACTCATACAGATGGAGAAATCTCGTGATCTGTCTACAGACCGCCTTAAACCAGCTTTTTTGATCAACCATGCAATCAATATCAAAATCGCAAATCTTTAAAAATTCAAATTCACTCAGCTTGGACTTACCTGAATCAACCCATAGGTCAATATTTAACTTTAAATAATAATTTAACTATTAACTTATAAACATATATTTTTATTCATTTCAAATAAGAACAGCTAAAGATCCAAATATAGCCGCATATGGAGAAAGCCACGTAAGTACATTTCACATGCTATCACATGTTCGGACAGAGAATAGAAACCTATATTTTCTCGATTGTTTCAATTTCATTACACCATCTCACTCACGTTATGATCTTTGTTTTTAATATATATATATATATATATATATATATTAAAAACAAAGATCATAACGTGCATTACATATTATTATACGACCCTGGTTTTAATTAATTTGAGTCAATAAAAGTTAAGTATTTCATAATATTTGATACCCTCAATTTTATATTGTTTGAATTATATATTAATTAGTTTTTTGTGGCTGAAATAATTGACTCTAGTTTTTTCTTTTTGAAAATGAAGCACTCCATTAAACTAAATTAGATGAGACAATTCCCTGACTCATAAACCGAACGTACATAGAATTGCACCGTTAAAAACCTTTAACCACTAAGTCACATTCAAGTCATTAACTATAAACTTCCTAACTCATAAACCGAGCGTACACAAAATTGCACCGTTAAAAACCTTTAACCACTAAGTCAAACTCAAGTCATTAACTATAGACTTAATATTTATAATATGGCACTTAGAAGATTTTATATATATATCATCACATTTTTTCTACTATATTTGGAATATAAATCATAATTGATTGTTTTAATTTTTGTTTGTGTGATTGAAATAATTTATCACTATTAAACCTTAATATTTTACTCACCAAAAACAATTTATATCATCACTCGAGACTTTATTTTTCTTTCACTTTATATGTCCCACTAACTTTTAATTAAACTTCTCCGACTTAGTTTATGTGTGTTGGTTGTCTCATTAATTTCGAAATTTATATCAATGTCACATTTGTTAGTGAAATTCAGGTCGGCAATATATGAATTAATTAAGTGTTAAGTTATTAATAAGCATGATCTCTTAAGAATCTGACTCACTTAAAATGTTATGTTTATAAGTGAAGATTCTAAAATACTTGATATAAAGTGGTGAAAGAATATATATTTTTTCGAGATGATAATTTATACATTTTGTCATGTTAAATCGGATTGATAATTTATTTTGTGTGAGACGTTACACATGAACAATGAAATTTTAGCTGAAATTAATTTGAATGACATATAGGTGAATTTCTAGTTCCACTGTCATTTCATAACTCAAGAAATCTAAAAGTTGAAACTTATTGATAATGAATTATTGTTAAGCAAGTATCGAAATTCATTTATCATATTTGTGTTTTTTTTACTTTTATCGGGATTTACCAATATTAGTTTAATTAACTTGTACCTCCATTAAAAAATTCTGGTTATATGAGTATTAGTGTTTTTTAGGTAAAACGACCAAATATAATTAAGAACTCAGGTCATTACAAATTATATGAACTAAGAAAGCTCGAAAAGACCTGATCCCAACATCACACATCAGAATTTGAATGGGCGCAATTTGCTACATTGTAAACGACCAAATTACCTGATTTACAAATAAAACAAATCAAATAATTTAACTATTAACTGATACAACGTACGTAGATAGGAATAATTCTTTATAAAAAATCGTTGATTCTTGCGAATACCGAAGATGATAGATTTGAGGGAAACATCGATTTTTTTTATTAAACTTCAAAAATAAATAACATAAACATGAGTGTTTAAAGAGCCAAAACCTAATTGTAGAAAAGGAAATTCTAAACTTATTGGAAAATAGGAAAAAATTATTAACATTGCAAAAATTGTATGGAACTTAAGAAACTGCGATTTTGACCCCCAAGATGACTTCGGATGGCCGAAATCCATTATACTTCATGGTAAAGCGATGAGTTTTGCTCAGAATGCCATTTCTGCCCGAAAACTCTAGTCGTTTGTCGAAATTCGACATTTTCCTGATTTGCACTGCATCATTAACCCATAATAACTAGACAATTGAGGAGAATAAGACCTGCCGGAGAACGAAGAGGTTTAAGTTAGGTCTTGTGTTTCTATCATCAATATGTTAAATTCAATGTATATGACACTTTAATTGGTTGTAAATTATTATGCAATTGTGAACTGATATTTAAGTGATGAGATATTATAAGCATGTTTCATATGCCCAAAAATTCCCTTTCTCAATCAGTAGGTGCAGTGCACATATTTCTACCTTATTTATAGGCAAACACACACACAATCAATTGCATTAAAATGGCTGATAGTAACTAAATTTAGTTTAATCTTTTTTCTCCACTATAACACTACATTATATATTTATTCCAATTTAACTGACTAGTGAATATTTCGTGGTGGTATGTACCCTTCTTTTAGAGTTTGTTTCGTCACAATTCGGCGAATTCTCGTGGCGTCGATTTCCTATGGGTGTCGACGTCTGCGTGGTACTGGCGACGACGTCAGTGTGATGCGGCGGTAGGAGCAGAGCTCCTGTAGAGGTAGATCTGGGTCTGATGGAGGTGTGGTCAGGTGGTAGATCGGGTTTTGATGGAGGTAAGTGTTGGGGTATATAACAATGTGGAACAATTCTCTAGCAAAAGTAATCAAGAGAAATAAAAACAATCACACAAGAACACAAGGATTTACGTGGTTCGGCAAATTGCCTACGTCCACGGTCACACTACTCTCTTATTATTGCTCTCAACTCATGAATGATTATGGGATTACAAGTACATGTATTTATAGTGCAAGACTAGGGGGAATTAAGAAAGACCTAGAATTCCTAATTCCTTGCACATTAGGAGTTCTTTTCTAATTCATTATCCTAATGCAATTAGGAAATTGTGGCTTCCCTAAATAAATAGGAAAGTCTCCACAAACCCAAAATCTCCCACTTGGAGACTGTCTTCACACGTCTTCACCCTCAATCATGTATCTCCAGTAACACGCCCAACGATCTCCGCAATAAGCTCTAGAGTTAGTGTGACGTCTTCTCTTCACTAACAGTGAAGGCCGGCTGAAGCTATACATAGCTTCAGCTTCTCGGTTGTAACCACCTTGGTCAACATATCTGCAGGATTCTTTGACCCAAGGACTTTCTTTAAAGACAAAGTGCCATCACTCATCAACCCCCTGATGAAGTGATATCTCAACTGAATATGCTTCGTCCTAGCATGAAACACGGGATTCTTGGCAAGGTGAATAGCGCTCTGACTGTCACTATACAAAGAACTGTCCGATTGTTTCTTGCCTAACTCCTCCAGAAAACTTTTCAACCAAATCATTTCCTTCCCAGCTTCTGAAATAGTCATGTACTCTGCTTCTGTGGTTGAAAGAGCAACACTCTTCTGGAGTCGTGACATCCAGCTAACTGCTGTGCCACCCAAGGTGAAAATGTACCCTGTAGTACTCTTCCTTGTATCCAGGCATCCACCTAAGTCTGCATCAGAAAACCCTTCTAGGATCATGTCATTCTTCTTGAAGTGTAGTGCAACCTTTGAAGTCCCTTTCAAGTAGCGAAACAACCACTTGACCGCTTCCCAATGCTCTCTTCCTGGATTAGACATAAATCTACTAACAACTCCCACTGCATGCGCAATGTCTGGTCTTGTGCATACCATCGCATACATCAAACTGCCCACTGCCGATGCATAAGGGACTTTAGTCATTTCTTCCATGTCCTTATCCGTCTTAGGTGATTGCTCTCGAGTGAGTTTGAAGTGACTTCCCAGCGGTGTACTCCTAACCTTGGCATCTTGGAGACTGAACTTGTTCAAAATCTTCCCAATATACTTCTCTTGGGATAACTTCAAACTACCATCAGATCGATCCCTGCTAATGCTCATACCGAGTATCTGCTTCGCTTCACCTAAGTCTTTAATCTCAAACTCTTCAGACATCTGTCTTTTCAACTTGTTGATTTCCACTATGTTAGAGCCTGCAATCAACATGTCATCAACATACAATAATAATATGATGTAGGATCCCTTGAAGTGCTTGACGTAGCAACAATGGTCCATGACACATCTTGTGTATCCACTCCTCATCATAAAATCGTCAAATTTCAAGTACCACTGTCTTGGTGCTTGCTTTAGACCATACAAGCTTTTACGTAGCTTGCAAACTAGATCTTCCTTTCCAGCTATCCGGAAACCTTCTGGCTGTACCATGTAAATGTCTTCCTCAAGATTGCCATGTAAGAACGCAGTTTTGACGTCTAACTGCTCTATATGAAGATTCTCTGCAGCCACGATACCCAACACAAGTCTGATAGTAGTCATCTTGACTACTGGAGAGAATATCTCGTTGTAATCAATGCCTTTTTTCTACTGAAAACCCTTGACCACTAACCTTGCCTTGTATCTTTTGCTGCCATCATGTTCTTCCTTGACCCTGAACACCCATTTATTCTGTAAGGTCTTCTTCCCAGCTGGTAACTTAGTTAACGACCATGTTTCATTCTTTTCAAGAGACATCATCTCTTCGTTCATGGCTGACTCCCACTTAACCGAATCATCCATCTGAACCGCCTCTGTGTAGCACTGAGGCTCACCATTCTCAGTCAACAACAAATAATGTAGTGACGGAGAGAACCGTTCGGGAGGTCTCGTAACTTTGCTCGATCTCCTCACTTCAGCCACTGGGGTAGTCGGTACTATCTCCTCATTATTTCTGTGCACTGAACTTCGACTGTTGCCTGCAAGATCATCTTCAGTAATGTCTTCCAACAATGCTTCTTCCTTGTCTTCTCCTTCTTTTGTGACATCTGATTCTGCTCCGCAGTGATCCTTGTGTGCATCATTCTCATAGAATGTGACATCTCTACTTCTGATGACTTTTCTTTTTGATTCATCCCAGAATCTATACCCCATGTCATCAGAACCGTAGCCAATAAATACACACTTCTTTGCTTTCGGATCAAGCTTGTCTCTGTCAGAATCTTTCACTCGCACATAAGAATCACAACCGAAGACTCGCAAGTGTTGAAGATTTACCTCCTTTCCACGCCATTCCTCTTCAGGGATCTTGAATCCCAAAGGAGTTGAGGGTCCACGATTTATGAGGTACGCTGCTGTACTCACTGCATCCGCCCAGAACTTCTTGGGCAATCCTGCTTGAATCCTTATACTCTTCGCTCTCTCATTAAGCGTTCTGTTCATCCTCTCAGCAACACCATTATGCTGAGGTGTCTCAGGCTCAGTCTTCAGCATTCGTATACCATGCTCAGCACAATAATCCTCAAACTCATCACTACTATACTCACCACCATTGTCAGACTTTAAACACTTCACTTTTAAGTCGGTTTCATTTTCAACAGCAGCTTTCCACTTCTTAAAGGTATTAAATACTTCATCTTTGTGCTTTAGAAAGTAAACCCATACTTTTCTTGTGGAATCATCAATGAATGTGACATAGTAGTGAGATCCTCCTATCGACGGAACCTTTGTGGGTCCATACACGTCTGAATGCACCATTTCTAACTTCGTCTTCTTGGGATCCTTCCTTGCGTTTGTGAAGCTTACCCGTTTTTGTTTTCCGAGCACACATGGTTCACAAAAATCAACTTTCACATCCTTCAGCTCTGGAATCTTCCTTTTTGAAGCTAGCATCTTCATCCCCTTCTCACTCATATGCCCAAGCCTTTGGTGCCATAGAGTTGAAGGATTAGCCCCATCAGTGACTGCATTAACCCTCTCCACTGGCATCTCCGCCATGTACAAAGTTCCTTTCTTCCAACCGCGAGCTGTGACCAGATTCCCTTTTGATACCTTCCATTGGCCGTTCTCAAAGGTTATCTTGTATCCCAAACCGTCTAACTGACTCACCGAGATCAACATTCTCTTTATGGTGGGGATATATCTGACATCCTTCAACGTCCAAATCGTACCCATGGTAGTCTTGAGGTTCACATCTCCTATACCCATGATCTCTTCCGTTTGATCATTAGCTAGATGAACTTTACCTTTTAAAGGTCTAAAGTTCACTAACAAATCCTTACAAGGGGTAGTATGGAAGGACGCACCTGAATCCATGATCCATGATTCAACTGGACTCTCTACACAACAGATCAAAGCATCGTCTTCGAATTCCTCCGTTGCATTTACCGAGTTGTCCTGCTTGCTTTCCTTCTTCGGGTTTGGACAATGACTCTTGAAGTGACCAGTTTGTTGACAGTTCCAACAAGTTGCGTTTGTGCCTCGCTTTTTAGACTTCGATCTTCCACGACCCTTACTCTTTCCCCTTTCAGACTTCCTACCTCTCCTTTCTACGTTCAACACCGAGCCAGACGACTCTCCTCGATTCCTTCTTCGGATATCTTCCCCGAGAATCAAGTCTCTCACTCCTTCGAACGATAGCTTAGTAGTTCCAGTTGAGCTACTAACTGCTGTAACGGTTCCTGACCAACTTTCAGGCAAAGATGATAGCAACAACAGGGCTTGTATCTCATCATCGAATTTAATATTCACTGACACTAATCTCGATAGTATCGTATTAAATTCGTTCACATGATCAGTAACACTAGCACCTTCGTTCATCTTTGTATTAACCAATTGACGAATCAAATATACCTTGTTTGATGCAGACGGCTTTTCATATATATTTGATAGCGCCTTAATGAGTCCGTAGGTAGTTGTCTCCTTCATGACGTTGTATGCATCATTCTTTGCCAATGTCAATCTCACCGCACCCAAAGCCTGCCGATCTAGCAACGCCCAGTCGCTCGGACTTATCTTCTCCGGTTTGATCTCTGACAAAGGTTCATGTAGCCTTTTCTGGTACAAATAGTCCTCTATTTGCATCTTCCAGAATCCAAAATCCCTTCTGTCGAACTTGTTGATTCGAACTTTCCCTTCTTCTGCCATTGCTCCCACTTGCCACGAACCTAGGCTCTGATACCAGTTGTTGGGGTATATAACAACGTGGAACAATTCTCTAGCAAAAGTAATCAAGAGAAATAAAAACAATCACACAAGAACACAAGGATTTACGTGGTTCGGCAAATTGCCTACGTCCACGGTCACACTACTCTCTTATTATTGCTCTCAACTCATGAATGATTATGGGATTACAAGTACATGTATTTATAGTGCAAGACTAGGGGGAATTAAGAAAGACCTAGAATTCCTAATTCCTTGCACATTAGGAGTTCTTTTCTAATTCATTATCCTAATGCAATTAGGAAATTGTGGCTTCCCTAAATAAATAGGAAAGTCTCCACAAACCCAACAGTAAGGTCGAGTGGTTCGGAGATGCAATGAGACGAGTGAGGCTGGAGTTGCAGATGGGTCGGGCTTGGGTTGCGACGGCGGAGCACGGAGGGCTGGGGAGTTTTGCTTTTGGTTGGTTGGTAGGTCGGTACTAGGAGGGAACCAGAATTATATGGCGTCGGTGGGCAGACTCATGCAAGCATACCGAACTAGGGGGCTCGACTTTCTCAAGATTCAATACGTGTCTTATTGAGATCGGTACTGAAAGGAAACGGGGGGGGGGGGGGGGGGGGTTCCCTGGTGTCGATGGGTTGATCTGGTTAAACCTAATGAGCTGGGAGGATTTGAATTTCATGATAGTCATATTGATCGCATGGTTGATCGAGGAAGCTGATTTAAGTCGGTTTGCAGCAAGATCATGGAGTTTTTCCATCTGTATGAGTTGGAGGTCGTGGCTCTGCATGATGCTAACTGGTTCGAGTCGATTGGTCTCTGAGGCTATCAGAGGTGCCTTTGTAAAGCATTCCGCAACAAGATCACGGGGTTTCTTCATCCGTATGAGTTGGAAGCCGTGGCTCTGCATGATGCTAAACAGATTGAGCTGAACAACTTTGGAGGAATCATTAGCAAACGGTGTTGCGTACTATCCATTATGGAGACTTCTGTGTTTTGCTCGTAATCAAATGGCACACGAATTGACCATATTTGTTTTAACTAACAGTAGCTGTGATTATGGTGAGGGGTCTGTTCCACCATCTGTAATTCAACTGTCCGACTTGATGCCGGGTTAATTTCTATTTAATCAATAAAATTCGCTTCTCCTTATAAAAAAAAATTAGTGAATATTTTAATAAAAACAAATAAAAACTTTGCATAAAAGTTCACTCGAAAACCTTTTGCGCTTAGAGAATTCTTGATCATTTTCGAGAGCAAAACAAATTAAGTGTCAAATCAGTTTGTGTGTCGGTAGGGATTATATATATTCACACATGATTGAATTAATATATTATTTATGATAGATCGATGATTGAATTAATCTATGTTTGTAGGTAGTGCATTTACTTTTTCATGGCAAAGGTATAGATTCGACATTTTATTTTAGATTAACGCAAAATAAATATAATTTTAGAATTTTTTTATATAAATAAGTTAACACAAATCTTTTGTATTATATATACCGCAAAGATTTTTTTGTATATTCTTATTTAGTTGTTCAATTTTGATCGAAATAATACTCTCATTAATCAACAAATTTAAATAATCGAGCGAACCTTTTAAACTCGCTAATTTAAATGGGAAAATCATCGGATATTTGTTTAGACGTGAAAACTTGACATCTTTTCCGAACAATTATTTATATTTCAAGATAATTGTATTGTTTATCGACACTCAACCTTCGTGTTAATTGAAAGTATTATCATATTATTTGTCATAAGAATTGTTATACACCAAAGACTGACGCGCAAAAAAACTGATCAAGGACATTTTCTTTTCATTTTGAGACAGATAGAGCATCGAGTGTTACATAAATGTTCAATATAAGTCTTTATTAGTCACGCCTCTCGTATAATTATTGTTGGGAAAATAAATATTAAATGAAATTCATTATAACTCATCATCAATAAAATTTGTTGGTATATTCTTCGTGAATTTATAAAGCACATTTTAGTGTATATGTTGTGAGCATTTATATTTGTAGTTTACAAGTCTTTTTTATTTTATTTTATACATAGAATTCGAAGGATGAAATAGTTGAGCTTATAAATACGGACTTATATAAGAATATTTTTTTTATAAATCTAAACATTAATTATAATACAAACATGGTGTTTTATTATTTCCTTATAAGAAATTACAAAGGAAGAATCCCAAATAAATAAGAAGGGCAGAATCAAATTTCATTAATTTTAATAAGTTATCCCTCTCATACTTGTCTACACATGTGACTTATTACCCTTTTACGCTCGTGTATGCATGAGTCTTTATTTTAACACTCATTTTTACGGGTAGTCTTGTCTACACGTGGGACATAGCAGAACTGAACTTCTGCATCTGGGTCGGAGTCAATAGGGGGCGTAGGCACGGAGAACTCACAAACACAGGCCCATATTGACATGCTTTGATAACATGTAAAATTAGGTTGTACATATCGGGTCGAGTTACACAACTAAAACTACAAACTTATTAGTTAAGTGTCACTCTTCCCTTTATATACACTCATTTTAATTTCAATTCTTTCCATGTGGGATTAAGATAACTTCCCCCTCTCATTCTAGTGTACGCATGTGACTTATTTCCCTTTCATACTCGTGTACACACGGGCCTTTACTTCAACAATAACGGCATCGCCTCAATCACCGACTATGTGCACGTGCGCTCTTCTATGTTTCTTGAGATATTTTATTCTTCAAAATCCGAGATTTAATTTTTGCAGAGAGAACAAAACTGGACAATACAATATGAATGAGAGGGAGCCGTTGCTCGGATGTGTCATTTAAATTATATATCATATTGTTCAGATTTATAATAAGAGATAATGACACTTTGTTACACCTAACTATAGCGAAATGACACTATCATACTCTAATTATTTTTTTTCTCTTTTTGAATATCTTAACAAAAATTTTTTTGTGATAACCTACATCTAAAATGCCTAATATACCTAAAATATCTATGGTTCAATTGAAAAAAATCGAATTGAACTAACAGTGAAATCAAACTGGTTCAAATTGAGCCGGTTCAAATCAAATTCATTTACCCAACCAAGAGTATTTTAGGTATATTAGACATTTTAGAGGAAGAGCGTCACAAAAAATTTGTCAGGGTACTTAAAAAGAGAGAAAAATAGTTTGAATATGAAATTGACATTTCGCTATAGTTAGGTGTAACAAAATGTTATTATTCCTTATAATAATTAACTTTTTTAAGTGACCACTCAAATTAAAAAAGAACGTAAAGTATATTCAGACGAAAAACTGATTTCGACAGGTGTACTTATCAACAACTACTCACGAAAACATAGTTGGTGATTAATTACAACGAAATTGTTCATCATTTACAACAAAACATTTTTATGGTTGAATTTAGAATGTGTGAATATAAATAAAGTCGACGATCACTTTTGTGTCCGAAGTAGACACTGCACCTTACTGTTCAGTCCAAATCAACACTAATTGACACTTAAATATCATATAAATTAAGTTTGACCCGTTTTCTCTTAAGTTAATTATTATATTTAAAGAACCAGAAACATATGTGAACACTGTCTCTTTCTCTTACCTCCATTGCAAGGATCGTTGACTTTATAGTAATTTTAAGATCCAGTCGTTGGTTTAATGTAAAAATTTCCTAGTTTTCCTCAAATTGTTGTCGGTTTGATTAATTAATTACTATAAACTACAGTTATGAAAAAATTGTAAAATAATAAGTAGACTTTTCGGTATTTTTCTCCACAAAAGTATTGAACTCGTTGGAAATGAAAAGTTTCACTTTAGTGACTTTACATATAGAAACATAATAACTTTATATGACATTATTGTGGCCGACAAATAATGTTGTGAATAGCTTATTACTATAGTGAAAATTAAATAAATATTATTTTTTGATACCAAAAATATATATTCCAGTATAAAAAAAGTTAATAGGGCACAAAATGATTTATGAAGAAAACTAAAATTTGATAAATTTAATTTGATTGTTTTTTTTGTTGAAAATTACATCAAACTCTAACTATATATATATATATAATCCCTAATTCAATCCTACAAATAGGTACAATTCACTATATATTTTAAATTTATTCTTTGAAAATTCGTAGATCAAACTACAATTTAAGATTTCTTTTGAAAGTAAACGTGCATTTTATTAATTAAATAGCAACTAACCCGACATCAAGCCGAATAGCTGAAACTACAGATGGTGGGACATACTCTCACCATAATCCCAGCTACTGTTAATTAAAAACAAAACTGGCCAATTCGTGAGATATTTGATTACACGTTCCGATAGTGAGATGTACGCAACACCGTTAGCTAATGATTCTTCCACAGTACTTAAATAATAATTAAAATAATTTTGACGGTTTAAATCAATTTATTGTTTAAATTTACTCAACCTATACACAAATCTACTAGAAACATTATTTACTTGTAATGTATAATCATCCCATAATAATTTGTGCCAGTTTGGATCAGTAAATACAATTAATTGGTCTGCTAATTATTTCAGATCTCAATCTACATCTATTAATCAAAACCCAAAGATTTCAATAATTAATTGTTTCTCGATTCAATTTTCCTAAATGATTAAAATAAAATACCAATATAGGCTGATGGGTGAAGCCCACCACAAAAAGGCTCAAGCACTGAAATATTAATTGGCTCAGAGTGAGGTTTAAGGATGAAATACTAAAGCCCAACAAGATTATTAAACATCTTAATAATTGACTGTTGTAAAAATGTTATGAATTGTTCTGACTAATTAATCTTTAGAATATTTTCTTAATCACGATGAATCCTGTAATTATATTGTTTTTAATTAATTCCCGACTAATTTTCAGTTGATTCCCAAAATGCTATATCAGTCGATTATTTTTTAGAATACAATAAATTAATTTGATCAGTTTTTATCCACTCAGCTACTCGCCGTGTGACGAATGAAGAAATGAAAGTAGCTAATTTATTTAAAATATAAAAAGAAATGACAGAAGCAAAATCTGTAGAAAAAATTAAAGAATTCATACGAACGGATATAGATATTCGCTCAAGTGACTGGAGGTACGGATAAGGCCATATCTTATCCATATTGCTATCCCTATCCTAGTTGTTTTTTTAAATATTATATCATAAGCCCTATTTACCATTAAACTCACTCCCTTAAATATAATACCGAGTCTTGAACTCTAGTCTGACACCACGTACGAAACGAACAATATAAATTACTAGTTCAAATTCAAGCTAGAATTTTATTATTTGAGATAGTACAAATAAGTGTTTGTGTATGTTTACATCATGTTTATCTTCGACTTTATTTTTCGCTCCTAATACACAGTTCTGGCTCTGTCCTCTAACCATTTTAGTAACTTCGCCGGTGTGCGATGAACATTATAACTCATCAAATAATACGGGGGCGAAGGAATAGAGAATATACCACCCGCGACTTTTCTTAGGCGCTCGAGGTATTATTAGTAGGGCACCGAGACGAGATGACAGGTTTCATGTTCTCATCATCCCATCGAACAGGGGGCGGTTTTAGCTATCATAACTTGGTTGCATTCTCGTCTTTGTCTTGATCCGTATTAGATCTCGAGGTGTGTTAACTAAGTAAATTGACGTGTATTCAAATTTTCGATTTATTTATACATAATCAAATTTCATTTAAGGTTTATATGTATATAATAATCAACTTCTGTTCTTTGACTTGCTTGTAATCAAATGGTTCACGAATTGGTCATGTTTGTTTTAACTAACAGTAGCTGGGATTATGGTGAGGGGTCTGTTCCACCATCTGTAGCTTCAGCTGTCCGGCTTGATGCAGGGTTAGTTGCTATTTAATTAATAAAATTTGTTTTTTCTTCAAAAAAATCTCTTTTATATTATTATAGTTTTGCAGACAGTCTTTTACGTTATTTTTTTTGAGTAAAGGGGATGATAATAATAATATACTAGAGTTTTTAAGGAGAAAACAGAAATAGGAGACGTAAAAATTGCCCCTCTCCACTTAGTGTACATAATTTGCAAAAACTCTTCCTGTACTATTGTGATTTTTCAAAAAAGTCTCCATATAGCATATCGATTTTCTCACTGAATTATTCGCGAGATATCTATTTAACTGAACTACCAAAAATGATAATTGCTATTTGATTGGCTGGTAAATAATGCTCGCTGCCTTCATATGAATAGGTCAAACGTTGACTTGTATTTTTTAACTTATTATATATGATTTATCGTTTTTTGAACTTTTCTAGTACTATTTTTGTTTGAATTACGAGTTTGAGATTTTATTTGAACTCTTAATTTTTTACTCTCATTTTGTTAAATATTCTTATTTTTTGACTTTTCAGGTCTTTTGTTAACCGGGATTTTCAATTATATATATACATAAAGTCATGATCTCGTGCGAACCAGGAGGTATTGTACAAATCTGTGAGAACCATGTTTCCATTATTATGTCATGTATTTTTATTATTAACAATAAGTTTCCATTATTATGCCATGTATTTCCATAAGTGTATTTTTATTATTATAACATGTATTTTCATAACATTATTATGGCAGACAAATTTTTTTTTTCTTTCAATCCCTAACACCCCTCCCCTCGACGGTTAATACTTTCCTCTCTAGGGTATAGAAAAATGCACGCCCCCTCGTCATATTTGGGTGGTTCTCATGTAACTCTTGGTTCTCATTTGAATATGCACTTATATACATATATAGGGACACATTCAAGTGAGAACCAAAGAGTTGTGTGAGAACATGTGAAAACCACCCAATGTAACAGGGGGGGGGGGGGGTGGCGTGTATTTTTCTATAACCTAGAAGGGTTACCCGTCGAGGGGAGGATATTATGAAAATTCATGTCATATTAATAGAATCACGAGTATGAAAATACTCGACATAATGATAGAAATACATGACTTGATAATGGAAATACATGACATAATGATGGAAACACGGTTCTCACAAGTTCGCACAAGACCTTCTAATTTGCACCAGATCATGATCCTTTATATACATGTATATATATATCGAAAGTTGATGTAAAAACTTCATGTTACGAATACGAGTTCATAGATTTTATTTTCTATATTAATGATTATTGACACAAAAGTCAATAAAATATATTCTTATTATTTGTAGATGACCCGAATTATTTATATGATACTCATAACCTGCGCTTCTTCGGTATAGCTCTCAACGGAACGAGTTTTCGCACGGTTATGCCCGCCCTATCATTCATGTCTATAGTTTTGGGAGTCGCGTCGCCCCCGAGCTCCCACTCAAAACAATGGAGGAGCGAGGCCAAAGCGAGGTGTAGCACCTTGGGAGCCAATGACGTTGCCACACACATTCTTCTCCCCGACCCGAATGGAATGAGCTCAAAGTTTTTCCCTTTGTAATCGATACCCGACCCCATAAACCTATCCGGAACAAACGACGTCGGGTTGTCCCATGCGTCCGGGTCTCGCCCGATGGCCCACGCGTTGACAAAGACTTGAGTGTCTTTGGGTATTGTGTATCCCATGAATTCGGTGTCTTTTAAAGTGTTTCGAGGAAGCAATAGAGGGATGGGAGGGTGGAGACGGAACGTTTCTTTTATAACGGCTTGTAGGTATAGTAGTTGGTCGATGTCACTCTCATTGACCTTTTCGTTAAGGCCGATGACTCGATCGAGCTCTTGTTTCGCCTTTTTCATGGTCTCGGGATGGCGGAGGAGCTCCGTCATGGCCCATTCGAGGGTGCTGCTTGTGGTATCCGATCCGGCTAAGAACAGTTCCTGCAATATTTCACATGTGAGTTTAACTCTCATATTGAAAGATTAAGAAGTATAAGGATAGTTTATGTACACATCAGACCCAAGACCTTATTGGCCACTATTCTGGGTAAAAGGTGAGATATGATATCGATCTCTGTGAGCCTTCATTTGTGAAGTGATTCTTTTTGGTAGAAGCCCGATTTTCCCCAGCAAAAGGTACTAAAGGCTAGGTTTGCGGGTCTTATCGGGTCGACATGTCAGTGAATCTCAAGGCAGATCGAGTCAGATGGACCAATATGATCAAGAGCCATGATTAATCAGGTTAAAATTGTCTTTTTTTATCGACGAAAACGAAAGATATATTGATAATGAAGGCGAGTGGAGGGAATTCGATGTGCTCATCAAAATCCTCAACAACAGGGCACGAGGACCCTACCCAACGCCACGTGGAACAACGTCAACCGAGCCCTCAGGAGACAGCATCGCACATAGAATGATGCGTGGGCCAGTAATTGAGAGTGCAAAGGTAATTTTTGTTTAGGCGCGTGAACAATCTGATGTAACGAGACTCAATGTGGAGGGGAGATTGTTAGAATTGCACATGCGCATTCAACTCCCAGGACCGACTCTATTATTTTTTGAGCCAAATTGGGCATAAATTTATGGGATAATGACACTTTGTTAAACCTGACTATAGCAAAATGACACTTTCATACTCTAACTATTTTTCTCTATTTTTTAGTACCCTAACAATTTTTTTGTGACAACCTACCTCTAAAATGCTTAATATACCTAAAATACCTCTGGTTTAATTGAAAAAAATAGAATTAAACTAATAGTGAAATCAAACTGGTTCAATATGGGCCGGTTCAAATCAGATTCATTTACCCGACCAGGGGTATTTTAGGTATAACTTGTCACAAAAAAATTGTCAGGGTACTAAAAAAGAGAGAAAAATAGTTAGGGTATGAAAGTGTTATTTCATTATAGTTAGGTATAACTAAATGTCATTATCCCTAAATTTATGCCCAATTTGGCTCAAAAAATAATAGAGCCGGTCCTGGGAGTTGAATGCGCATGTGCAATTCTAACAATCTCCCCTCGACATTGAGTCTCGCCCTTAGTCGGGCCTGTAAACTCCTGGATCTAAAAATTACGGGGTATAAAAAAAGGTTTATACATATATTAGATTCTGAACCTAATATGTCAGTCTTTTGATAGTTTTAGGCCATCTCCGAAGCTATATCCATATATGCAAAAATTACTATCCAATGATTGAGTCTATGTATCAATTTCTCTCCAACTCAATCTCCAAAACTATATCTATTTGTCACATCAAATACTATTTTTTATTATTTAATAATTTTACATATTATATTTATATAACTTACTAAAAATAAAGGTCATATAACAATCAAAATTTTCTCTCTAACACCAACCAAGAAGCATAATTATCAAGGTTCCAAAAAACGCTAGGCGTTAATCGGGCGGACAACATCCCGGAAAGATTAATCGGGGATTAATCAAATTAGTCGAGGATTAATCAAATTAGTCGAGGATTAATCGGATTTGTATATTTTTATTTATTTTTAATAATAAAATACAAATTAAATTAAAATAAATAGAAGGAATTAAATTATTAAAAAAAATTAAATCAACCATTGCCATTCATTTCTTAGGAAAAAATTTCTATTTTGTTTGTTCTTTTGATTTTGCAAAAAAAAAAAGAAAAAAGAAAAAAAAAAGCATTTGTCAATAAAAAACTGATTATATTTTTTGGAGATTGTTACATTATGTCTCCAAATTTGGAGATGTACTGTAGCAACTATGTATTTTTGCATATGCATATGAATATTTGGATACATGCGTTGGAGAACAAAGTCTACAAATATGCAAATTTTTGCATATTTGGAGACAGGGTTGGAGATGCCCTTAATATGTATATGAGTTTTAACACTTCTCTCACGTGCACGTCAGATTGAAAAGTAAAAACTCATCGTACGTACGTACCAGGAGAATGATAATGACGTTGTGGTCGGAGACCTCCGGAGAGCCATCTTTCCGATCCCTCTGATACGTCAACAACGTATCCAAGAAATCGTTCCTAGTAATTACTGACTCCTCGATCCTCTCCTTCACGAAACCGGCGACGATCCTCGCCGCCGTGCCCATCGCCACCTCCATCTTCCCCTTCAGCCCCTGCGGGTTCCACCGCCGCGTCCACGCCAGCGAGTCCGCCATGTTCGGCGTCCCCGCCAACTCCATGACCTCGCACATGGCGTCGTAGAACTCACGCGCCTCCTCCGACCGCGAGCCGTCGACCAGATTCCTCGACAGCGTCATGTTCCCCACGACGTTGAACGCCATGAGGAACAAGAAGCTCGACAACTCCACCTCCTCCCCGCCCGACTCCTCCGCGATGAGCCGCACCATGTCGTCCACGCACCTGCACGCGCGGCCGGCTCGAGTGTTACATTTTCGAGGGGTCGATTACAATTAAGATCTTAAATTCTAATAAACTTTCGCGATTAAACGAGTTGAAAAGATGTAACTTAAAATTAATGTGACTATTTTTTTCTCGAGTCGAACTTAACTTTTAAGACTCATTCGAACCCGAGTCAGGTATATGCTAGATAGTCTTTTAAACTAAGAAAAATAGTTTTTTTTGTGTGTCAAATCTAAGTATATTTTACATTGTTTTGCTCTTAAGCAAGATTGTGAAACTCAAATATTAAAGATATATTGGTCAACTGATAAAAAAAGGAGATCTTGACAAACTCGAAGTGATCGTGGGAAAATCACAAGAAATCACAACAAAACCTGTTTTGTAATAAACAAATAATTAAATATACATATACATATACTCATTTTATTTTTTATCAGAACAAAATAATAATATTTAATACTTCTAATTTCAAACTTGTTTTTTTAAGGTAATTTCAAACTTGTTAATAATCACTTGTATAGATTATTTAATTGTTTATAATTTAAATGTCAAACACGAAATTAATTATATTTAAATCAAATTAATTAATATGTATACCAGATAATAATTAGATCGAATTTAATTTTAATTTTTTATTGATCGGCTTTGACCGGTACTCACGATATCGTCCGAGATAAGTGGAAAACTCAGATATATCTTCGGTGTATATATCCCGATATTTACCGGTATCGATAACACTGTTTTTAAGTAGGTCTAAGTTATTATTATTTTTTCTTTAGGCCTCAAAGATCGATATAGGTTACCCCGCACCTGCGCCGCGTCGCGGCCGCGTCGTGCGCGCGCGCGTTGACGAGCTCGGCCATGCAGAGGCGCCTCACGGCGCGGCAGTAGGGGCCGTAGGAGCCGACGGCAAGCGAGCCGAGGCGGTAGTCGAGGGCGGTGAGCGCGTGCGGGCACGTGCGGTCGCAGAAGGACCCGTCGTGGCGCTTGAAGAGCTCGGCGGCGGACCGGGCGGTCTGGACCACCATGGTGTTGACGGAGCCGAGGGCGAGCCAGAGGACCGGACCGTACTCGGGCCGGAGCTCGTAGAGGGCTCGGTGCGGCGTGGCTCCCAAGTCGAGCATGTTGCCGATCACGGGCCATGCACGAGGTCCCGGCGGTCGCCGATACGCACCGTTTTGGAACGGCCTTCGAAATAAAATTAGTAGGAGGAGGATGGAGCAAAGAACCAAGTACCAATAAGTGTAGTGCTCCATGTATATATTAATTGTTTTGATACTTGGCTTAACATATATATAGGTACAATCTTGTAATTAATGTCACTATTGGGAATTTGTTCGGTTTTAAATACGCGAGAATTGAAATCGATGAATATGAAAATGTCGATTCTAACATGTTTTTCGTGTTGGGCTAAACATGTTTTAATTTTTTATAAAATTGTATTTCTATAATCGGGCCATGTTTCTTTTATTGACAAAAATTAATACAACCCTATTGCAAAAATTAAGTTCGAGTTGAATTCGGTTATAATGTATTAACCCTAGTGACCGTGTTAAGCCACCCTTACTTCATCTTCGTGAAGTAGAGTGGAGGCATATGTAGATAAATAGGTCAAATATGACATTATGTTTAGGGATAACGACACTTTGTTACACCTAATTATAGCGAAATGAAACTTTCATACCCTGACTACTTTTCTCTCTCTTTTAGCACCTTAACAATTGTTTTGTGACAACCTATGCTAAAATGACTAAAATACCATTTGTTTAAAAAATCATAACAGAATTTGTTCAATTTGATTATCAAACCAGATTTGAAATAGTTCAAATTTAATTCTAGATTTGGGGGTATAATTGTAATTGCATCTTAAATATAAACCAAATTAAACTAGAGATAAACAAAATTGAACCAATTCAATTTATGATTTCTTAAACCAAGGGTAATTTAGGTATTTTAGTCATTTTAGAACTAGGTTGTCACAAAAAAATTGTCAGGGTACTAAAAACGAGAGAAAAAATAGTTAGGGTATGAACGTGTCATTTCGCTATAATTAGGTGTAACAAAGTGTCATTATCCCTTATGTTTATAGAGGGGAAATTAAATACAAATTGTCCGAATTGTTAAAATGTTAGTGTAAAATGGCAGAACGTTATGAACTCGATAGAATGTTAGTGTGAAATGGTAGAATAATATGAAAATGATAAAATCTTGAAACTGACTGCAGTAAAACTTTTCTTCCACGTATCACGCTGGGACAACACACACACAGATTTTCAGCAATTCAATGCATACCAGTTTATACTGGAGTGCATCCCTATGTATGTACTAGTGTCAAAGTTCAACTACCGGATTAGTTTGATAAAATTAATAATAATATGTATACTAAACTTTGATTATTACACTTCAACTTCTTTGATCACCATATTCTTGGTAAGGGAGATCTTAAATTTAAACCTAAATAATAAAAGAAAAGTAGATGGCCGGTTAGCCCTCGCTCACTATGTAGTATATAGCCCATTAATAATGATCTTAAATAAGTCATAAACTCATATGGACCATTAATACATGTAGAAAAAAACACATAATACACATAAATCTTTATGTACTAAATTTGAAAAATGTCACTCAGCTTCATCGTGGTTTACGCGTTTTTCACTTAACTCTTTTGCTTGACAAATATATTCTGAGAAGTCCCCAAACTTTCGAAAATTTTGACAGAAGTGTAACTGTGTTAGATTTTTAGTGAAAAGTCCAAAATACCCTCGTCTCATTATTAAAATTTTAAACTAATGCCATTAGCCACTTTGGCTTCGCACTCCGGCTCCGGATGCCATCACAACATTTTTTTAAGAGCCATTCCATTTCTCGGCACCACATTGACTTCTTCTGCGGTGCCAATGGCTCTAGCCTCCATAGCTCACCAAACAAAGTAGCTGCAACCATTTTAACCAATCAAAAGTTTTTAGAGCCACAAAAATTGCAATTCTAGCCACGTTAAAACCCATAACCATTTATTTTGGCTATTATTTTCCAATAAAACCATTGATGCAGCAGAGTTGTTACGAGGAACAATAAAACAAACAGAATAAAAGCAAACTACGGAACAAAATCAAACACCCAGAACTAAACCAACTCTACTTGGCAAGTTGCAAACTACGGGGAGAGAGAGAGTGAAAGAGATTCATTCAATCTTATGTAACTCAGCTGATTATTTGTCGGCAGCTCCGTCTCCTTCCTCCAACCTTCCCATTTCCGTTTCAGAGATCGACCCACCAATTCGACGCCATTGTTGCTCGAGATTTGAAACAACCGAGACCTATTTCCAATTACAGGGGTCAAAACAGTGAACCCATATCAAGATTTGATTTGATTTGAAATTGGAGTGAATTCGAAGAGAGTGTCACAGGTTCTTCGTTCCTGGGAGTTTCAATTTCCAATTCAATGTTCGTCCAAGACTGCGCGAATCCGAATCCGAACCCTAAACCCCAAAACCCTAGATCAGAAAATTACCAACCCACCACCCAAATCGTTTCTCCGAATCGAAGAGCCTCGATTTCTCCACATAGGTCTCCGAGAATCTGTTCAAAATCGTCGCCGTCGCGCTCCTCGCCATCACCGTCTCCACTATCTTCTTCCTCCGTAACGTCGGCGAATCCGCCGCTCTCCTCTGCCTCCAGACCGAGAATCGGAACCACGAGCAGATCGAGTGGAGCTCCATCGCCGACGTCTCCGAGAAGACATCGCCGTACTCAAGCTTTAGATTCGAGCAGTGGATCGTCGTCTCCGTCTAGACCCACCCCACCGACCCGCTCCGCAACCTCTTGAAGATCAAGGGCTGGCAGGCAAAAAGAAAGGTAAGTGAAAAATGCAAAAAGGGTATCTTTGTCATTTTCACAAAAAATAGTTGATTTTTGACCAAAACTAACGGTGTTAGAGTTACGTGAGAATTTGTAAAAGTTCGGGGACCTCTCAGAATGTATTTGTCAAGCGAGAGAGTTAAGTAAAAATGCGTAAACCACAAGGGAGTCAAGTGACATTTTCCCTTTGAACTTTGATATACCAATAATCACATAAAGTTTGAAATTATACCTTGAGGGTATTTTGGTCATTATAAAAATATTGTTGTTCGATCGATTTAACATAATTTTGACTCAAGTGTTAACATTTAAAATATGGGTGACCGACAATTTTTTTCTGAAAGTTAAGTAGTGATCTTAGAGTGAGGTATGAGCGAGTGTACTAATCTTTACATTACACATAAAACAATTCAATACACTTTGAAATTCTTATTCGTAGCAGGAACAAGATGACGAACACAATGTTGCGACAATTGGTTCGACAACTTGTCTGATTACAGATGATGGATAGTAAATAACGGAACAGTAAACAAAAGACACACAATATATTTACCCAGTTCGGTGACTCTGCACCTATGTCTGGGGGCACTCTGCCAGTGGAAAGATTTTCACTATTTGGTAGTCAATAGTACAACTTCAAGCATCAACTAGTCATCACACAAGCTATTGTCCTAAGCTACTATAGATCTCACCATGAACAACCTCGACCAAGGGCCTCTCCCCCTGTCTTTGAGATCCTCTCAATTCCACCCTTTGAGCAAGCCTATGCTCGACGTAGTTGTCTTTGACAATTTCTTCGTAAGTCTTCAATCACGAACAAATACCCACAAATCACAAACACTCAAACCCTCACGTTTTGATGTATGTGATCGACACCGTTCTTCTAAAGATTTAGTCTCTCAATCTGCCAACCTTGCATGGTTAAGAGCTCTGAAACTAAGCACTGAGAAGGTGTGAATTGCTATGGGGGTAGCACCTGCTTTTATAGCAATTCTACATGCCTAATTGGTCTTTAACTTCAAATAGACAATACAATTTCAAATAGGAATTCTTTTGCCACCTTGCATTATTGGCAAGTTGACAAGTTGACATTGTTGCCTTAATTTGTCTTGCTGGCGTGTATTTTTCTAGATGGACGTTGCCTAATCTAGTATTAACTCGTTTTCCCTTTGTCCCATGTTTCTGAAAATCAAACAGGAAAGATCAAAAATTTTCCTGATCCTGCGTGCGGTATGTCACGCCAAATGTGTTACAACATGTTGGCTGACATCTTGACCTTGCACTAAAAAATATACCAACACTAATCGTAACAAGACACTTTAAGTATTATATAAGAAAGAGATTGATCATGAACGATGGAGCTCCATGTATGCCATATTTAACCAGTTTCGATTATTTGGATACAAGATAGGAATCCCATATGATTTTTTGCTTGGATAAACAAGGATCGAGAGCGTATCCCATGAAGTTGCCATTTATGATTTTTTTATCAGCAAATAAGGAAAACTCCCTTTTCTGAATTGACGTTCGAAGAACCGTGTAATCGGTCATTTAACCCCTTTATTAGCATCTGAGGGAAAAACCCGTGTATCAAGATTCGAACTCAAGATTTCACTTAATTTTTTTTATCAGATGTTTTGTAAATCTTGATATATTTTGCTGGGACTTGATCGGATTAAATTTACTGTGTGTGAAAATTTGAATACATATCAATAGTGTTACTACGTTTAGTATTGACATATTTTTTAGTGCGAAGTCAAGATGTCAGACAACATGTTGCAACACAGTTGGCATGACATAATACTCGCATAATTAGGCAAGACATTGAAGACTGCCTATTTTAAAGCACAGAAGCTACGCACGCAAAAGAAATAAAGATAATGGATGAATTAGGCAAGGAGCAGCTTGAAGAAAGACACGCAAACAAGATTTAAGGAAGGCGGCAACGCCAACTTGTCACTTGTCAGAAACGCAAGGCGGCAAGAGATTTGCTAATCGGAATAGGAATCCGATTAGGCAATAGGAGTTGCTATAAAAGCAGGTGCTACCCCTTTATCAACTCAATCCTTTCTCTGTGCTAAATTCTCATAACTCTTAACCGTGTACGACTGACGGGTTGAGAAGCTGATTTATTTAGAGAGGACGCTGTCGATTACATACATCAAGTTGAGGAGATTTGAGTGTGTAATCTATTGGGTTTTGATTCGTGATTGAAGGCTCACAAGAAGATTGTCGAAGACAACACAATCAAGCATAGGCTTTCTCGAATGGTGGAATTGAGACGATCTCAAAGACAGAAGGAGTCCCTGGTCGAGGTTGTTCATGGTGAGATCTCTAGTAGCTTAGGACAATAGATTGTGTGATAGCTAGTTGATGCTTGAAGTTGTACTATTAACTACCGAATAGTGAAAACCTTTTCACTAGCAAAGTGCCTCCAGATGTAGGTGCGGAGTCACCGAACTGGGTAAACATATTGTGTGTCTTCTGCTTTATTATTTTCTGTCCATAAATTGTGATAAGGCAAGTTGTCGAATCAATTATTACAACATTGTGTTCGGCATCTTGTCTTTGCTATTTAACGGATTTTCAAATAGGCTTTATACGAGACCTTCAGGATAACGGTAAAATGTGGCGGTCAACTCTTACACTTTTGCAAAAAAGAATTGTGCACTGTGTCAAATCATAAAGTTTTTCTTAACGTTTTTAAAACTCAGCCTTTTATTTCAGAGACAGTTTCGTCATTTCTAAACTGTTTTGTTACACAGAATAGATACACACGTATTTATTTCAAAAGCGAGATAATACACCGCCAACTTCTTACATAATTATTCAGATTATATATATAGGGTTTAGAGTTTAGTAGACATGTTCATTTTCAGACATAGCGTTTCTTTGGTATGGCCCTTAGTCGCACGTCTTTTCTCAGTGTGATGCCCAACCCATCATTCATGTCCAGGGTTTCGGGCGACATGTGATCCTCAAGCTCCCAATCAAAGCAGTGGAGAAGAGAAGCCAGAGCAAGCTGGAGCACCTTATGCGCCAATGACACGCCTACACACATCCTCCTCCTCGACCCGAACGGGATGAGCTCGTAGTTTTGCCCTTTGAACTCAATGTCCGAACCCACGAACCTCTCCGGCTTGAAACTCAATGGATCCTCCCAAGCGTCCGGGTCTCTTCCGATCGCCCAAGCGTTTACGAACACTCGAGTGTTCTTTGGGATCATGTATCCCATGAACTTGGTGTCCTCCAAGGTGCTCCGCGGAGCCAACGGGACTACCGGGTGGAGGCGAAGCACCTCCTTTATCACGGCTTGGAGGTATGGTAGATGATCCATGTCGCTCTCCGAAACCTTTATCCCGCGGCCGACTTCTCGGTCGAGCTCTTCTTTGGCCTTTCTCATGGATTTAGGGTTTTTTAGGAGCTCCGTCATGGCCCATTCCAAGGTCCCGCTCGTCGTCTCCGTCCCTCCCAAAAACATCTCCTACATTTTGATGAGATTGGTTAGTTAGAGGGTGTTCATTCTGAACCAACCCGAGTCGAACTGTATTTAAAAAATCGTTAGCAGTGGACATTAGTTCAATTCTGGCTGTAATTTTAACATGACTATATTTAATTATGATTCAATATGATTTTTACAAATCAAAATCACGGTTAAACTAATAAAAGTTGAACCGAAGGTTATTTATAATATAACGTTCGAATTTTGTTACTATTTTTAATACTTGCACTTAAAGTTTTGATTGTGAACCAACTTAGTTTCATATATATTATTAATTTTTAAAGATGGATGTTCAATTTGGACTCGATTCTTAACTGATGCATAACTTAGTATAATTTTAAAATAAACATCTAATTACAGTTCAGATATGGGTTTTACAAATAAAATTGTTCTTAACCTAGAAAAAAATCGAACCAGAGGTCATTTAAAACATATCGTTCAAATTTTGTTACTACATTTAATATTTGCACTTAAAGTTCCCGATTGTGAACCAACTTATTTTCATAATACTTGGTATTCAATTTGGACCAATAATTGGTTCAACTCTGGCTATAGCTTCAAGATAAACATTTAATTACGGTTTGAATTTGCTAAATATGAGTGTTAATTTTAGATCCGGAATCGGTTATTAACTAACCGAGCCAAAATGTACTTAAAGATCAATATAATAGTAGATAATAATATTTTGGGTAAATTTCACATGACCTCTTTAACTATACGCGTGTCTCACATGTCACCCATTAACTACAAAATCAATTTGTGAGGTGCCATAACTATCCAAAAATCTCATTTTACCTTTTTTGGTAGACTTTTTTCAAAATTCGGTTAAGTTTTTGTGAAATAACGAAAATACCCTTCTATCTGAAAAATTAAAATAAATAAATAAATATGATTTTGAATTTTTTTTCTAATTTTCTCGTTGTACAAAATTAAGAATAAAATTTTGTTAATAGTAATAATAATTTTAAAAAAAAATTTTTACAAAAAAATTTAAAAATAAAAAATTACTTTTAAACATCGTTTTTTATTTTTATTAATTTTTATAAATAATTGTTTTTGAATAAAAAATTAATACTAAAATATTATTTTTATTCTTTATTTTGTACAACAAAAAAATAGAAAAAAAAAGTTTAAAATCATTTTTATTTATTTATTTTTATTTTTCAGATACAAGGGTATTTTCATCATTTCACAAAAAACTTAACAGAACTTTGAAAAAAGTTAACAAAAAAGGTGAAGTAGGATTTTTGGATAGTTGCAACTCACAGATTGATTTTGTAGTTAAGGAAGGACATGAGAGACACGCGTATAGTTAGGAAGGGTCATGTGGAATTTATCCTAATATTCTAATTATGGTATTCATATTTGATTCTTACAAATCAAAATCATAATTAAACTAGAAAAATTTGAACGGACGGTTATATAAAACATAGTATTCAACTTTTGTTAGTATTATTTATATGTGCAAACTTAATGTATCTGTTGTGTAGCATAATTTTTTTATTTTGAACGTATGATTATGACATTAGTTTATAATGTATTATTGTATGCACCAAAAATTGCATAAACAATCCGAAAAGTAATCCTTATAGACTTAATTCGACTCATAAGTCGGGTCCAAATATAAAAGCCAAAGCCAAAGCAAATCTGTCCGGTTATAATAAAGAATCGCCTTTGGTTTATAACCGCCGAGTCCTATCGTTAGTGTTTTTAATAATTTACGAACTTAATGTTTTTTCCTATGAATAAAATCATATTCAATTTTGTCTGATTCAACCCATGAATCGAACATAAAGTCAAGATAAGAAGTTAATTGGTTCCATCGGAGTAGAACCGTCAAACTTAATCACATATAGTAATAGAGTTGGAATTAAATTATTTCTCACGTGTTGGTTCTGTTATGTCCACATGTGAGTTCAAAGTCCCACATCGGAAGAGTATTGAGTATAAGGAGAGTTTATATACACATTGGACTTTTGACCCACTAGACTAGTCTTTTAGGTCAAATGTGGACTCTAATGTATATGTGAGATTTCCTTGGGTGCTCCTCCTAGTTAAGGCCCGGATCTCCCCAACGGATTTGGTTTTCATAAATTAGAAACCGAGGAGTTTGGTCTGGTTCTAAATCAATTAGTTCGGTCAAAACTCGGTTCCAAAATCGTGTCCCCCCCAAGAGGAAGTGTTCAACCTAACCGAACGAGTTAGTGATTTTAATTTTGGATGTAATATTCACATTATTATTACTCACGAGGATAATTGTAATCACTTGTTGGGTTGAAAACTTTTGAGGGCCTTCTCCTCCGTCTCCTCGATAGTTCAACAAGGCATCCAAAAAAACATTATTTCCCTTATCATCGTCGCCGTTACTATCACCGTCTTTGATCTCTGCGGCGTTTTGCGTTTCCTCGATCCTCTTGTGAACATAGCCAGCCACAATGTCCATGGCCTGCCCTAAGTCCCGCCTCATCTTTTTCATGAGCCCCTGCGGGTCGAGCTACGTTAGCCACGGCAGGTACTCGGCCACATTTGGCGTCCCTGCCCACCGGAAGCTGTTGTTCAAGGCGTCAAAGAACTCGCGCCCCAAGCCCGACCGTGGGTCCACCAGGTCCCTGGTGTAAAGAGAGAATATAATGATATTTTATTTATGCAGAGAATAACTATTTATACTAGCTCTTCTTGAAATTTACATCTGAGACAAAGTCCTACATTGAAAATTTATAAGACGGAAAGAGTTTATATACACGGTACACTATGAAAACAGTTTCTGTATTTAAACCCACTCACCAACCTCCCACTTTTACCAAAAGTGAAAGAATTTGAAGAAGCCTAGGCAACCAATGGGGCAAAACCCATCCCGCTCCAACTCAATTAAATCACAACAAACTAAAAAAGAAGTCTAAAAAAGTTTCTATGGAACAGAATCAAGCTTCCAAGAATTCTTGGTCAGTTTTTAGGACCGAGCCGGAATAATCCTTGGAAGAGGCGCCTCATTTTTCAATAGTTTGATCACTATCAATTTTCTCATACTCTCTCGATTTTCGATGTATCAATTTTCATTCTCATTATATTTGTATTTGTTTTGTGGATTTGTCGTCTCTCTCTCGCCTTGAGAAGGGTTGGTTTTACCCAATTCTAATGCAATATATAAAAAAAGGGATAATGACACTTTGTTACACCTAACTATAGCGAAATGACACTTTTATACCCTAACTATTTTTCTCTCTTTTTTAGTACCTGACATTTTTTTTGTGACAACCTACCTCTAAAATGCCTAATATACCTAAAATACCTCTGGTCGGGTAAATGAATCTGATTTGAACCGGCCCAATTTGAACCAGTTTGATTTTACTATTAGTTCAATTCTATTTTTTTCAATTGAACAAGGGGTATTTTAAGTATATTAGGCATTTTAGAGATAGTTTGTCACAAAAAAATTGTTAGGGTACTAAAAAAGAGAGAAAAATAGTTAGAGTATGAAAGTGTCATTTCGCTATTGTTAGGTGTAACAAAATGTCATTATCCCTAAAAAAACTCAAGACCTACTAGACTAGTCTTTTGAGTCAAGAGTGTGTTTTAATGTGTGTATGGGCCTACTCATAGGGTTGCTCCCCATTGTTAAGAACTCAAATTCTCCCTAACAGTTGGTATTAGAGAATAGGTTCCCGTACACTCATTCCTGGTAAGCGGCCCGAAATAATTCTTCTGGTTCCGACAACACCTGGAGAGCAAGATTTCTTTCCACCGTCAATATACCTGGACACCGTGAGGTTCCCCATCATGTTGAACGTCATGACGAACATGAACCGAGCTCCACCGCCCCCGACTCCCCCCTCGCCCGCGCCACCCCCGACTCCTCCGCGACGAACCTCACCATGTCGTCCACGCACCTCTGCCTCACGGCGGCTGCGGCCGCCACGCGCCTGTTGGTGAGCAGCTCGGTCATGCAGAGCCGCCTCACCGCGCGCCAGTACGGGCCGTAGCGCCCGAAGGCGAGCGAGCCGAGGTGGTAGCCGCGGGCGGTGAACACGTGAGGGGGCGAGCGGTCGCAGAAGGACTGGTCGTGGTTCTTGCAGAGCTCGGCCGCGGATTCGGCGGACTGGACCACCATGGTGTTGACGGACCCGAGCTTGAGCCAGAGGACCGGACCGTACTTGGACCGGAGCTCGTAGAGCGTTCGGTGAGGCAAGGCTCCCAGGTCGAACATGTTACCGAACACCGGCCAGCCCGGTGGCCCCGGTGGTCGCTGATGATCATAACCACCGTTTCGGAACCAGCTTCGCACCAGAAGCGAAGCTAGTAGGAGGAGAATGGAGCAAGGAAGCGAGTACCAATATGGGAACTCCATATTGTGATACAGTACTTGGTTGCTTGATCGCCACCTTCTTATAATCAAGAAAATAATAAATGCCATTCAATTAAAATTTTAAACCCTAATTACATCTAAACACAAAATCATGATCACCTTTTTGTCATTTGTATTAGGTGATAATTTCAGGTGGGTACACCTAGATATTGTTGTTTTTCAAGTGAGTGTACCTAGAATTTTTTTTTCACCTGACTACACCTAAAATGTGCAAAAATTTTAAGTTGCATTTTCCATCCAATTCTGTTAGTTTTTAACGTTTTTTCCATGTGAAATGACTAAAATGCCCTTAAAGTTAAATGAGTTATTATAATTGAATTGAAAAGAATAAAATGCCCTCACCTATTCATCTAATTTTCAAATATATGCCACCCACTCTTTTTTTCTTTTGTCTCTGTCACTCCCTCACCGGCCACACTCGCGCAACCGTCGGAGGAGGTGAGGTCGGAGGGAGGGCCAGCTCCTTCGACCACCGCCCACCTCGACCTCCATCCAGCTCCTCCGACCACCTCGTCCTTCCCTTCGACCTCCACCCATCTCCTCCGACCACCTCAACCTTCACCCATCTCCTCCGACTACCTCGACCCTCCCTCCGACCTCTGCCCAGCTCCCTCCGACCTCCCCTCCTCCGACGATTGCGCGAGTGTGGCCGGTGAGGGAGTGGCAGAGACAAAACAGAGAAGATGAAGTGGCATATATTTGAAAATTAGATGAATATGTGAGGGCATTTTAGTCTTTTCAATTCAATTATAATAACTCATTTAACCTTAAGGGTATTTTAGTCATTTCACATGAAAAAACGTTAAAAACTAACAGAATTGGACGGAAAATGCAAAGTGAAAATTTTGCACATTTTAGGTGTAGTCAGGTGAAAAAAAAATTCTAGGTAAAACAGCAATATCTAGGTGAAGCCACCTGAAATTATCCCTTTGTATTAAATGTCCCCTAAGATCAAATCCAATCCACGTAATGTCCGTGAGAGAGGATTGTGTGTGTACATCTAATTGTCACATCGCGGGAGGTTCGACTCCTTTCTTCGTGAAATAAGTAGGGATGTAGAGTTGGATTTGGATCGGAGCGTTCGGGTTGAGATTTTTTAGCGTGGGACTTTCGATTACTTAAAGAATAGAGTGTGTAATTCGGCTCGGGAGTCGCGAGCCTTTATTTTATCAGGGTGGATGGAAGTCATTGCAATGAGAGAGCTAGCTTCTATTTATATGCTTTTAGACGCATAGTCGGTGAAGTTGGGGGTTCGTAAAGTCGGCTTACCCCGAAGTGGGAGAGGTGGGAGGATTGGCCGCGCTCTCTGGCCCGTCTTGGGTGATGCTCGGGAAGACTGGGTGCTCGGACGCGTCTCGGGCAGATTGTCGGTGCGACTTTAGGCGCCAACTTAGGAGAGTGAGGCGAAGGGCATGCCTCGTCTAAGGTGAACCGACTCGAGACGTGTGAAATCACATATTTGGTGAAGTTAAGGGTTCTTGAAGTCGGCGTACCTCGAAGCGGGAGAGATGTGAGTCCAACGGAGCTCAGACAAGAGATCGGTGATCACATAGTAGCGGTACTTTTTATCCCATCATGACCTTTTTGTGAATAATTATACAGTATTCCCATTCTACTCAAAACTCATCCTTGTCTCATGCTCCTAACAACTTTTTATGAGAAAATATGTGCCTCAAACTGCTTAGTTTATTCCTTTAGAGACATCATGACCATTTAATTTCGATTGATTTTATTTTCTAGCGAAAAACTGCTCATAGTGGCCAAGAAAGGTTATATTCGACAACCAATAATTCGTATTTATGCCAATTCTCTAAAAGAAAGTTTCAATATTATCGGATGTGAGGAACTTCGTTGTCCCCGTCTGGTGCTAATACGGCATTGACTCCGTACGTATAAGGAGAGAGAAAAGAAACATGGGGAGCTGTTTATTACAAAATGTCATGTTATTCAATCTTTAGATTCTTTACTCTCGAACCAATTGAACAAATGTGAAATTTAAGGGAATTAAAAATTAGTAGGGTTGGCACTTTATTAATTTCTCATTCTCGTTTATTTCCGAGCCAACTTGATAACTAGTTCTTAAATGCCTATCGACCGTTTATGATAGCATCAAATGTTTTATTGAAATCGTTTCTCCAACAATTTCTCTTACGAAACACGTTTCCCCAAACATTAATCGTTTTGTTCGGGTGCTAATTTTATACAAACTTCTGAGATATTTTTATTCATGTCTTAAATCCTCAATTTCGTTCGCTCTCAAACTCAATACGGTGCCATAAAAAAGTTAAGGGCAGCGTATTTTGTGTGTGCGCTGCTCTTAAATTCTTAAGGGCATACGCAATTGAAGCGCTGCCTTCAACTTAAGGACATTGTATTATGTTTTTAAGGACCGCGTACGAACCATGTACGCTGTCCTTATGCTTTGGCTTGACGATCGATCTTTTTGAAGACCGTTGTAATGTTACCTTAATTAAGAGCAACGCTACAAAGTGAATGTGTGCGTGATGCCCTCAAGACGGTTTCTGAATTGTATATACGTTTGTGTGTGTAGTTGGTGTTTTTTGAAGGAAGTTTTGAGTGTTTGTGATGCAACGTACGTGGTTAGCAATAACTCTTTATCAAGTTCGTTGATTCACAAGAATACCGAAGATGATAGATATTGAGGAAGCCCTCGAATTTTATAAATTTTTAATAAAAAATAACTTGAATAACAAGAACGTATGAGAGTACTTAAATAATGAAACACAAATTGCAGAAAAGGAAAACACTAATTCGCTAGAAAAAAATGAAAAAGGCTAGAAAGGCAAAAAGGAAAAGAAAGAAACAACTATTAAAAATTATATATAATGCCCAAAACTTATAAAACACGATTTTAACTCTCCAGATGATCTCCGATGGCCGAAATCCGTCGTATCACATTGTATATCCATGACTTTGACTCAGACCGCCGTTTCTGCCCAGAAAACACTAGTCTTTTGTCTAAATCTGACACTTTTACGATAATTTCGAGTGTTCTAACTTCTACATATACCGACTTCTTCGACCGCACCGCATCAGTTTGATTATTTTTGGAAGACCGTTGCATGCTAATATATTTGGAGTGATCAAAATTTGTGGGAGCATAAAAAAGAATAGCAAATAGTAATTGAACTAAGAAATCGCACTAAGGTATGTTCTTGATAAATGTTAATTGATTTAACATCATTTTAATTCGTCGTATTTTTTACTGTATTTCAATAAGAATGCTCTCATTATTTTAAATAGGGATAATGACAGTTTGTTACACCTAACTATGGTGAAATGACACTTTAATACCCTAACTATAAATTTTTTTTTAAGTACCCTGACAATGTTTTTGTGACAACCTACCCCTAAAATGTCCAAAATGCCCAAAATGCCCTTGGTTTAAGAAACCAAAATCAAATTTGTTTCATAACTGTCTGGTCTTCGAAGCTCTGTTCCTTGGTGTTGGTCGAGAAGAGTTAGATTGCAGGATTGTGCGTGAATCTAACTAAAAACCAGAGCTCGCCGAGCTGCTACTCGTAGTGAATGGATTGTATTTGTATCGGTCGCCATAGCCGTCAATTGTCATTTTCTCAATCTGGTCGGTGTTAGATTCACGCACAAACTCGTAATCTGTCTTTTCATTTCCATCGTCTTCTTCTTTGGGCTTACCTCTGCATCTAGATTTTCTATAGGGAATTTAATCTAATTTTTTTGGATTTGCTTGTTCTAATTTTTATTTATTGCAAATCTGAGAAAATGAATCGAATTCACTCATGCTTTTTAGGCTCTCAGCTAGTAATCGGGCTAGTCAACTCCTACAATGTGACTCGGTGGTGATTGATTTTGTTTGCCTTTAATTTAGGGTTTTATGATTCTTGACATCTAATTCTAGGAGGGAACTAGTGTTTCTTATGAAATTGCTTCTATTTGGTTTGAGTTTATATTTTGTTGCTATGAATTTTGTGAAAAAAGACTATCAGGATATGTACTTTTTATTTGAAAACAGAATTCTGGGATTTGTTGTTGCTGACTTGCTGCAATGCTTTGAGGAAGATTTTCAAGTGCTTGTTCTGGTGTGTATATATCTTTCTGGTATATTGTATCTGATTGGAATTAATTTCGATATGTTTCAATTTACTTAATTTGACATGTAGAACTTTACTACAACTGAGTCCAATCTTGTCATTCATTGTTAAAAATCATGACTTGGAAATAAATTGAATTCTAGTAAGTAAAGAGATTTTGAAATTTAAATTTGAAAGCATTTATGCTGATATTATTTTTTAAGTTTCATATGGAGTTGAATGGATTCTTTTATTGAAGAAATATTTAATATCTCCGAGTGTATATCTGCTGGAAAAATTATACAGCTCTATTATATCAATCTTGTAATGCAACAGTGCTTTCATATTGCTCTCAGATTGATAGGAGTTAGGTTCTTGTACAGACTCATAATATCTTTTCTTTGATGTGCTTATGTTTTTACAGATAATCCAAAAGTTGGACCTAAATATATGCTAATTGAGTATGTCGCGTCGCCGGAGACGAGGCTTGCGGCCGGAGACGGGACGGGGCAGGTCGGAGTTGCGGCCGGAGACGGGGCTGGTCGGAGCAGGCGGCCGGAGACTATTATTATTATTATTAAGAACCGGTTCAATTCTGGTTTTTAAACCAAATTGAACCAATTTGATTTTGGTTTCTTAAACCAAGGGCATTTTGGACATTTTAGGGGTAGGTTGTCACAAAAACATTGTCAGGGTACTAAAAAAAGAAGTTTATAGTTAGGGTATTAAAGTGTCATTTCACCATAGTTAGGTGTAACAAACTGTCATTATCCCTTGTAAATATAAGGTAGCTCGCTTTCGATTTCTAGTAAATGGATTAATCATCTATGAGAGCGAGTAGAAGCATATGTACATTCTTAACTGGGTTGTTAAGTTTTATGAAATTTACGATGAAATGGTGTATATTATCGTGCATATATATAGATTCGGGAACCAAGGCACGACCAACCTGGACTACCCTCGCAAGAGACCGGCCTGGTCGGCTCAAATTGCCACCGCCAGGAAGAGAGGGAGTGAGAGAGATGTGGTAATGACATGCTTTAAAAATTATAAAAATATTTAAGGGCATTTTAAACTTTCTAACCTAATTAAAAAAATACATTTCTCGTCAAATGAGTGTTTTAGTCTTTTTAACAAAATAAAAAATTAATAAAACCTGGCGGAACGAGTAACTATGACAAATTTGTTAAAGATATCCATGAAATTAAAAATATATTCAAGCGTAGAGTTCGATAATTTAACACTCGCAATATAGTGGTCCATGCAAAGAATTTACAATTATTTCATAAAATCTCTGTCATTTCACTTAAACTCTTTAATTTTAAAACACATTTTATTGAAAATAGACAAAATGAAGCACAGATAATCAGACACAACGCTTTTTTGGTATAACTTTCAGCGGCACGAGCTTCCGCACAGTTATGCCCAACCGATCACTCATGTCCAAAGTCTCGGGGGTCAACCCGCCCCCGAGCTCCCACTCGAATGAGTGGATCAACGACGCCAGAGCGAGATACAACATCTTGTGACCCAGTGCCATCCCCACACATATCCTCCTGCCCGACCCGAAGGGAATGAACTCGTAATTCTGCCCCTTGTACTCCAATCCCGACCCTAGAAACCTCTCTGGCTTGAACGCCAGGGAATCCTCCCAGGCGTCAGGGTCCCGCCCGATGGCCCACGCATTGACGAAGACTTGGGTGTTTTTGGGGATTGTGTATCCCATGTACTTGGTGTCCTCTATAGTGTTCCGTGGGAGCAAGAGAGGGACTGGAGGGTGGAGCCTTAGAACTTCCTTTATGATGGCTTGGAGGTAAGGGAGCTGGTCCATGTGGGCCTCCTCGGGCTTTTGGGCCGGCCCGATGAGCTCGTCGAGCTCTTGTTGGGCCTTTTTCATGATTTCGGGGTGGCGGAGGAGCTCCGTCATGGCCCATTCTAGCGTGCTGCTTGTGGTTTCCGATCCGGCGAAGAACATTTCCTGGAACAATGACCACGTGAATTATAGTTGCTATAATTTAAAATGAATCAGTTTAATTTCAACAGTCTCTAGCTCAGTTCGGTCCAACAAGAACATTAAACCAAAATTTGATCAATAAAAAATTACTGTTTTATCCTCTCTTATAAATAAGAAATTTAACGCACGTTCCAACGTTATTTTCTAACATATTGAACAAGATGGACTATTTCAATGTTGTATAAATCCCCGACTTGTCCGACTTATATCTCCAATTAATCTTCCGACTAGTGTCCAATCAATCCACTGTAATTTTAAATTAATTATTCAGTCCGATTTATTTTTCAATTAATCTTTGATTATTTAAAACGCCCTCTCCGTTCAGCTAGTGCCCAACAATTTTTACAGCGTTTCTGTTCTAATACACAAGTTTTGTTTGGTAACGACAAGATCAGGGACTTACCAGGACAATGATGACAACGTTGTGGTCCGACATCTCCGGAGAGGACCCATCTTTCCGATTCCTCTGATACTCCAACACCGCCTCCAAAAAATCCTCCTTCACCACCGACTCATCGGTCACTCCCACCGACCCATCGGTCCTCTCCTTCACGTAACCCGCTACGATGCCGACAGCTGTCCCCATCGCCGCCTCCATCCTCCCCTTCAGCCCCTGCGGGTCCCACCGCCTCGTCCACGGCCAAAAGTCGGCCACGTTCGGCGTCCCCGCCACCTCCATGACGGTGCACATGGCGTCGTAGAACTCGCACCCCTTCTCCGACCGCGCGTCGACGAGGTCCCTCGACACCGTCAGGTTCCCGACGAGGTTGAACGCCGCCAGGAACAGGAACCTCGGAAGATCCACCTCACGCGCCTCCCCACGCGCCGACTCCGACTCCTCGGAGATGAACCGGACCATGTCGTCCACGCACCGGCGCCGCAGCGGGGCGGTGTCGCTCACGCGCCGGCCGGTGAGGAGCTCGGCGGCGCAGAGCCGCCTGAGCGCGCGCCAGTAGGGGCCGTGCGCGCCCACGGCGAGCGACCCGTCGCGGTAGCCCCAGGCCGTGAGCACGTGCGGGCACGTGCGGTCGGAGAAGGCGAGGTCGTGGCTCTTGAAGAGCTCGGCCGCGGCCCTGGCGGACTGGACCGCCATGGTGTTGACCGAGCCGAGCCTGAGCCACAGGACCGGGCCGTACCTAGACCGGAGCTCGTACAGGGCCCGGTGAGGTACGGCTCCCAGGTCGAATATGTTGCCCACCACCGGCCATCCCGGTGGCCCGGGAGGCCGGAGGTGGGTTTTGGCTCTGAAGCGGCTTCGCAGAAGGAGCGAAGCCGCTAAAAAGAGGCTTGACCAGAGAAGTGAAAACCAAGTGCACTCCATGTGTTCGATGAAATGCCTCTGAAAACTGTGTTATCAATATATATAAATTCAGATTCATTGTAGCAAGAAACATGGGAACAGGACATGCATGATTGAGCAACAGAGATACAATTATTTTTGTGCACACAGATATATTTACTGATTTAGTTCAGAGTTGAAGATTTAGTTCAGAGCTGAATGTACAGTAAGAACATGAAAACAATAAATATTTATCTATTTATAATAGTTTTCAAGTTTTAACAAAAGACTTTAGTTTTTGTCTAATCCATTGTCTCCCTGTATGTATATTTGTAATTATAAGACACGACAACGTACATGTTGTGATATGGGCCACTTACATATATATAATGGGACTCATGTGGAGTTTACAAATAATTGATTTTTACATCATCTGTTTGCTTAAATTAATATTATGTAATTGGACTGTTATCTAAAGAAAAACACGTTAGAGTTGTTGAAGATAACATAATAAGAAAATTTGTTTAGTTCAACTGAATCTGGACAGCTCAAGTCGTTGAAGATATTTATATTGAAGTGACATTTTCTTAATATGTTTCTTTTTCGTCTATTTGACTTAAGAAGTGACATTTTCTTTTTTATTAGACTTTTTTGAAAGAAAACAAATTTTATTCAAGAAGTAACAACTAACTTGGCATCTAACCGGACAGTTGAAGTTGTAATTGATGGGACAGACATTTCACCATAATCACAACTACGATGTTCTACGAGCGAATGTTAATGTGAGATCAACCCATGGGGCAGAAAGGATATGCCTGCAGTCGTGTATGATACCCTCCCGAACATGTTTCTCGTGTGGTTCGCTTGTCGGCTACTATATATCCACCACGCAAAGACAATCTGATTCGAGTGTCGCTTCATTCTAGTTATTTCCTTTTGCCCATAATAACGCTTCTCTGACACCTAAGACCTCTACCTCTTCGCATGGAGATGTCCCGTAAACCGCTTTGAGATAGCTCCAACAATATGCCCCTGTGAGTTCTTGCAGACCAGTCCTATACTCCAGAACCCCCTCTCTGCATCTATTCCTCCATCCACGTTTATCTTTAGTTTTTCTGGATTCGAGGGGATCCATATCTTCGGGGATTCATCTACTAGGTACCCTTTTCTCCAGTATATTCCCTTCCTTGTAGTAATCTATCTCTCCAAATAGGATCGACTACACTTCACTTAAAGAAAACATGATAAATTGTCTCTTCAGAGTGACCACAAAAGGGACATTGTGTGTCTATTGGGAGACCTTTATTTGTCAGGCGTGACCTGGTCAGAACATATTTGATATGGCTCTCCATATAAAAAATTTTACCTTTGGCGGAGCGTGCAATTTCCATACCTCTTTCCAGCCTAATGCTTGTGTCGGCAGTGTCCAGATTTGTCTTCTTTTACATAGGTCACGATAGGCACTTCTGACTGTATAATCTCTAGAGTTGTCCGCTTCCCAATACCAGTGATCCCTTGTTTCGTACCAGTTAGGATGATGGAAAATATCCTATTACATGTGGCATCATCAAATTGTGCTCTTACCTTTCTTACGTCCCATGCTCGGCACTCCTGTTTGTACAGCTCCAAAACACGCATATCATTTGAGATGGCCACCCCTCCATTGGTTGGCAGACTATCACCTCGTAACCATAGGGTCCCAAGAACCCAACAATTTTCAGGGCCAATATTCCGGTGTGCATTTTGTAGAACAACTGATCTGCCTTCACAGATTCCTCTCCAAACAAAGCTTGGAGAATTTCCAAATGGAGCCTCAAAGAATGTGCCATGGGGAATTTATTTAGCCTTTAGTAATCGACTTGACAAGGATTCTGGGTTTGTTAGTATTCTCCATGCATGTTTTCCCAAGAGTGCCAGGTTGAATTCTTTGAGGTTGAGAAAACCCATCCCTCCCAGTTCTTTATGTTTGCATAGATCGACTCATTTCCACCATATAATTTTACCCCTTCCCGCATTACCCTTCCACCAGAATTTATTGAACATCTTCCCAATATCATCAAAAAAAATTTGGGGGAAAAGGAATACCTGCATGAAATACGTCGGGAGGGCCTGTAGTATAGATTTTATCATTACCTTTCTTCCTTCTGAGGACAAGAACCTTGTGAACCAGGATGTCATGCGCTTTGCAATGCGTTCTTTTATGTACGTCAGGGCCCGTGTATTATTCCGTCCGACCATGTTTGGCAAGCGTAAGTAGGTAGATGATTCATTCTCCTCCCTGAATCCCAATCTCAAGACGACGTCCCCCCTTATCCCATGGGGTGTATTAGGGGAGAAAAATACTGATGACTTCTCTCGATTTATAAATTGGCTCGATGCCTTCTCATATGTAAGAAGGCACCTAATCATTTGTTCCTCCTCTTCCCCCATTCACCCTGCAAAATATGTAGCTATCATCTGCAAAAAAGAGGTAGGATACTTCTGTCGCTTCCATCGCTACTCTTACCTCCCGGATGTGTCCTACCCTAATAAACTTTTGCAGAAGAAGGAAGAGGCTATTTGCACATACTAAAAAGAGGTAGGGGGATAACGGGTCACCTTGTCTAAGCCCTCTTGAGGGGTTTCGTATAAAGACCCCGTAACAAAATTATTGTAATTATCCTTAAAAGAAGTGTAAGAATTTGAGCTATAATCTAAAAGCATGACTAATATCAGCAACAAGATCACGGGGTTTCTCCATTTGTATGAGTTGGAGGCCGTGACTCTGCATGATGCTAACTTGTTTGAGTCGATTGGTCTCCGTGAATCCGAATCTGAACCCTAAACCCCCAAAACCCTAGATCACAAAATTACCAACCCACCACCCAAATCGCTTCTCCGAATCGAAGAGCCTCGATTTCTCCAAATGGGTCTCCGAGAATTTGTTCAAAATCGTCGTCATCGCGCTCCTCGTTGTCATCACGCTCCTCGTCGCCACTGTCGCCGCCGTCTTCTTCCTCCGCAACGTCGGCGAATCCGCCGCTCTCCTCTGCCTCCAGACCGAGAATCGGAACCACGAGCAGATCGACTGGAGCTCCATCGCCCTCGCCTCCGACAAGACATCGCCGTACTCGAGCTTCAGATCCGAGCAGTGGATCGTCGTCTCCGTCTCGACCAACCCCACCGACCCGCCCCACAACCTCGTGAAGATCAAGGGCTGGCAGGCAAAAATGGAGGTAAGTGAAAAATGCAAAAAGGGTATTTTTGTCATTTTTACAAAAAAATGGTTGACTTTTGACCAAAACTAACGGTGTTAGAGTTACGTGAGAATTTATGAAAGTTCGGGGACCTCTCAGAATGTATTTGTCAAGCGAGGGAGCTAAGTGAAAAATGCGTAAACCACAAGGGGGTTAAGTGACATTTTCCCTTTGAACCTTAATATACCTATAATTACATAAAGTTTGAAGTTATACTTTGAGGGCATTTTGATCATTAAAAAATATTGTTGTTCGATCGATTTAACAGAACTTTAACTCAAGTATTAACGTTTGAAATATGGGTGACCGGCAAATTTTTTTAAAAGTTAAGTAGTGATCTTAGAGTGGGGTATGGGCGAGTATAGTAATCTTTACATTACCCATAAAACAATTCAATACCCTTTAAGTATTATACAAGAAATAGATTGATCATGAACGATGGAGCTCCATGTATACCAAATTTAACCGGTTTCGATTATTTGGATACAAAATAGGATACCCATGTGAATTTTTGCTTGGACAAACAAGGATCGAGAGCGTATCCCATGTAGTTGCCATTTATGAATTTTTTATCAGCAAATCAGGAAAACTCCCTATTCTGGATCGACGTTCGGAAAACCGTGTAATCGGTCATTTAACCCCTTTATTAGTATCCGAGAGAAAATTTATTTTTTGTAAATCTTGATATTTTTATGATCTCACTTTATATTTTTATGATTAGATGTTTTGTAAATCTTGATATTTTTCTGGAACTTGATCAGATTAAATTTATTGCGTGTGAAAATTTGAATACATATTAATAGTGTTACTACGTTTAGTATTGTCATATATTTAGTGCGAAGTCAAGATGTCAGACAACATGTTGCAACACAGTTGCCATGACATAATACTCGCAGGATTAGGCAAGACATCGAAGACTTTCTATTTTAAAGCACGGAAGCTACGCACGCAAAAGGAATAAAGACAATGGATGAATTAGGAAAGGACCAGCTGGAAAAAAGACACGCAAGCAAGATTTAAGAAATGCGTTAACACCAACTTGTCACTTGCCAGAAACGCAAGGCGGCAAGAGATTTCCTAATCGGAATAGGAATCCGATTAGGCAATAGGAGTTGCTATAAAAGCAGGTGCTACCCCCTTAGACACAGTTGGCATGACATAATACTCGCAGGATTAGGCAAGACATCGAAGACTTTCTGTTTTAAAGCATAGAAGCTAAGCGCGCAAAAAGAATAAAGACAATGGATGAATTAGGAAAGGACCAGCTGGAAGAAAGACACGCAAGCAAGATTTAAGGAAGGCGCCAACGCCAACTTGTCACTTGCAAGAAACGCAAGGTGGCAAAAGATTTCCTAATCGGAATAGGAATCCGATTAGGCAATAGGAGTTGCTATAAAAGCAGGTGCTACCCCCTTAACAACTCAGTCCTTTCTCTTTGCTAAATTCTAAGACTCTTAACCATGTACGATTAGCGGGTTGAGAGGCTGATTTATTTAGAGAGGACGTTGTCGATTACATACATCAAGTTGAGGAGATTTGAGTGTCTGTAATCTATTGGATTTTGATTCATGATTGAAGATTCACGAGAAGATTGTCGAATACAACATAACCGAGCATAGGCTTCCTCAAATAGTGGAATTAAGACGATCTCAAAGACAGGAGGAGTCCCTGGTCGAGGTTGTTCACGGTGAGATCTCTAGTAGCTTAGGACAATAGCTTGTGTGATAGCTAGTTGATGCTTGAAGTTGTACTATTAACTACCTAATAGTGAAAACCTTTTCACTAGCAAAGTGCCCCCAGATGTAGGTGCGGAGTCACCGAACTGGGTAAACATATTGTGTGTCTTCTGCTTTATTATTTCCTGTCCATAAATTGTGATAAGGCAAGTTGTCGAATCAATTATTACAACATTGTGTTCGGCATCTTGTCTTTACTACTTAACGGATTTTCAAATAGGCTTTATACGAGACCTTCGTGTTGATACAAAAGGATAACGGTAAAATGTGGCGGTCAACTCTTACACTTTTGCAAAAAAGAATTGTGCATTGTGTCAAATCATAAAGTTTTTCTTAACGTTTTTAAAACTCAGCTTTTTATTTCAGAGACAGTTACGTCATTTCTAAACTGTTTTGTTACACAAAAAAGATACACACGTATTTATTTCAAAAGTGAGATATATAATACACCCCAACTTCTTATATAGTTATTCAGATTATATATAGGGTTTAGAGTTTAGCAGACAGGTTCATTTTCAGACATCGCGTTTCTTTGGTATGGCCCTTAGTCGCACGTCTTTTCTCAACGTAATGCCTAACCATCATTCATGTCCAGGGTTTCGGGTGACATGTGATCCTCAAGCTCCCAATCAAAGCAGTGGAGAAGAGATGCCAGAGCAAGCTGGAGCACCTTATGCGCTAACGACACGCCTACACACATCCTCCTCCCCGACCCGAACGGGATGAGCTCGTAGTTTTGCCCTTTGAACTCAATGGAACCTCCCAAGCGCCCGGGTCTCTCCCGATCAATATTTTAATAGTAGATAATAATATTTTAATTATAGTATTCATATTTAATTCTTACAAATCAAAATCATAAATAAACTAGAAAAAATCGAACTAACGGTTATTTAAAACATAGTGTTCAACTTTTGTTACTATTATTTATAGAGATAATCTCACATAAGACCCCCTAAAATAGTCAAAATCTCACATGACACCCCTTAAAATAAGTCTTCTTAGAGGGCACCCCCTGCTTTGACAAATTGTCTCCCTTGTATTTTTCCCGTTAACTTCCGTTAGAATTTGTTAGAAATTGATGTTAAAAGACTAAAATGCCCCTGAATGTGAGGAATCATTCACGTCTTGTTGTAGAAAAATACTAAATAAGAGTGTCACTGTTAATATCTTATTGAAAATGGATTATTAATAAGTAAAACATTATAGACATTATGCTTTGACTTGACAACAAGAATACTTCGTTGGCACACATCGATCTTTTTGATGACCATTGTAATGTTACCTTAATTAAGAGCAACGCTACAAAGTGAACGTGTGCGTGATGCACTCAAGACAGTTTCTGAATTGTATATACGTTGTGTGTGTAGTTGGTGTTTCTTGAAGGAAGTTTTGAGTGTCTGTGATGCAGCGTACGTGGCTAGTAATAACTCTTTATCAAGTTCGTTGATTCACAAAAATACCGAAGATGATAGATACTGAGGAAACCCTCGAATTTTATAATGTTTTAATAAAAAATAACTTGAATAACAAGAACGTTTGAGAGTGCTTAAATAATGAAACACAAATTGCAGAAAAGGAAACCCTAATTCGCTAGAAAGGAAAAAAAATGAAAAAAGGCTAGAAAGGCAAAAAAGAAAAGAAAGAAACAACTATTAATAATTATAAAAAATGCCCGAAACTTATAAAACACGATTTTAACTCTCCAGATGATCTTCGATGGACGAAATTCGTCGTATCACATGGTATATCCATGACTTTGACTCAGACCGCCGTTTCTGCCCGGAAAATACTAGTCTTTTGTCCAAATCTAACAATTTTGCGATAACTTCGGGTATTCTAATTTCTACATATACTGATTTCTTCGACCCCACCGCATTAGTTTGATTATTTTTGGGAGATCGTTACATGGTAATATATTGATCAAAATCTATGGGAGCATAAGAAAGAGTATCAAATAGTAATTGAACGAAGAAATCGCACTAAGGTACGTTCTTGATGAATGTTAATTGATTAACATCATTTTAATTCGCCGTATTTTTTTACTGTATTTCAATAAGAATGCTCTCATTATTGCAAATATAAGGTAGCTCGGTTTCGATTTCTAGTAAATGGATTGATCATGTATGAGAGCGAGTAGAAGCATATATACGTTCTTACCTGGGTTGTTAAGTTTTATGAAATTTACGATGGGAAATGGTCGGCTCAAATCGCCACCGCCAGAGATCGGTTGTCATTGGTTCGTCCCGACCTCTTCCTCGGTTGCTCCGTCGTCTTGTAAGATATGCAAGAACAAGGGTATTGTGATAGTAATTACTTGACTGATTTATTTCTCAATCTCAAATTTTTGGAGGGAGGGAGAGAGATGTGGTAATGATATGTTTTAAAAGCTATAAAGATATTTAAGGATATTTTAGACTTTTTAACCTGATTAGAAAAACACATTTTTCGTCAAATGAGTATTTTAGTCTTTTTAACAAATTTGTTAAAGGTATCCATGAAATTAAAAATATATTCAAGCGTAGAATTAGATAGTTTAACACTCACAGTATAGTGGTCCACTAACTGGGGACAAATTCGTGTACAAATGGTATATTTACGTACAAGTATAAGAGTAAATATTAACCACAAGATCATTTGATCAATGGGCATAAATATGGTATATCAATTGTCTAAATCCACACATTTTTGCATAAATAAAGGGTCTCTTTGTCTTTTACTCAAATATCACATTTTGAATTACGATTCTTAGCCTTTAATTATGGGAAGAATCGGTTGAATAATCTCTTTCTCTTTCTAGATCTTGTCAAACCCTAGGTGCTATTTCTATAGATGTGTTTTATTTGTCTCAAGCAATCGAACTTTTTTTTTTCTCAAGCAAATTAATCTGAAAGAGTACAAAAAATTAGAGTTTCTCGAGTACCTGGTGGTTCCCGGCAATGACCTTGAAGGAAAGATTAAGCCGCAGATCGGAAACATCTCAAGGAGCTTTATTTGGGTTACTACAACGGTTTCGAGGGTGGCTTGCTCGCTGAAATCGAGAACCTGTCGACGCTGGTGAGGCTCGACGTGGCGAATGGCGGGTTAACCGGAGAGATTCCGCCAGAGTTTAACAAGTTGCAAAACTTGAATACTCTGTTTCTACAAGTTAATTAGCTTTATGGTTTTGATTTTCTCGTTTGTTAAACATTGGCATGCTATATTTCATCTTCACATATGTATTTAATTTCACGTTTTTATTTCGCAAATAATTCCCTAATTCCATTTCGCGCATAATTTCATTCTTTCATTTCATATGATTAATTGTCCCATAATTGATTTTATCGTTTCCTAGTCCCTGACATGCCATAATCCATGTTTCCATACGTATTTAGTTTCATGTTTCCATTTCCTACATAATTTCTTGATTTTGTACAAAATGGAGTCATGGAATCATTAGAATCATGAAATGAAATCATGTACAAATTCCATAATTTCATTTGCACATAATCTCATGATTCCATTTGCATGTAATCCTATGATTCCATTTCATGGTTTCACCCATAATAGAATCATGATATATTTACTTATATGAGCACATTTATGTTTTTCATTTATTTTATATATTTCATGTTTCCATCTGTATCGGAGTTTGAATTTAATTAAATGTTCTTTTCGTCATTTAATTTAGTACCAAAGTTTGAATTTGGACTCACAACCTTAATTTTTGGTAAGAATTGTCTGAATATTTATCACAAGTTTAAATCCCTAAAATCATGAATATTTATTACTCAATTTCCTATTTTAATGCGTATTATTGATTTTTTTTGGAAGTAAAATCGAATTTTATTTAGGAAATAGCAACTAACCCGGCATTAAGCCGGACAGCAGAAGTTACAGTTGGTGGGACATCCCCCTCACTATAAACTCAACTACTGTTAGTTAAGACAAACCTGGCCAATTCGTGAGCCATTTGATTGCACGTTCCGGCTGTGGGTAGTTCGCAACCCCGTTCGCAAATTCCCCCAAAGTTATTCAGCTTGACCCGTTTAGCATTTTGTAGAGCCACGGCCTCCAACTCATACGGATGGAGAAGCCCCGTGATCTTGCTGCAGAATGGTTTTCTTAGGCCTCTATGATAACCCTGAAGACCAATCAACTCGAACCAGTTAGCATCATGCAGAGCCACGCCCTCCAACTCATACGGATGGAGAAACCCTATGATTTTGCTGCAGACCGCCTTAAACCAGCTTCCTCGATCAATCCTACGATCAGTATTGCGAAGTTTAAATTCTCCCAGCTCATTGGGTTTAACCATATCAACCCATCGACACCAGGGACCCCCGTTTCCTTCCAGTACCGATCCCAATATGACACCCCGGTGACGTATTGAAGCTTAAGCCAGCCGAGACCCCCTAGTTCGGTATGCTTGCCTGAGTCTGCCCACTGACGCCATATAACTCCAGTTCCCTCCCAATACTGATCCACCAACCCACCACACCACCTATACGGTTTTCGGGTCGCATCCCGTCCCGACTTGAAACCAAGCTCCGAAAGCGACCTCCTCCTCTTTCCAAACCCCATCCGGACCTCCCCAACCTCTCTCCCCGTTGCCTCCTGCAACCCCTCCGCCTCCGTCGATCCAAATCCTCCAACCCGCGCCATCCCCTTCTGCCTCGAGCCTCCTCCCACAGCCCCGAACCTTCTCTGCCCCTCCCACTTCCCCGAGCCACCTCCCACAGCACCTCCCTCCCTCTGCAAACCCGCCCAAGACCTCCCTTGGCCGTCCTTCTCCATAGCCGAGCCTCCCGCCTCGTATCGACTCCCTCTCTCGAGACCTCCTCCGTCGATGCTATTGTATGCACCACCGCTGCATGACACCACAAACGCCGCCTACCTCGAGAAGCCGCCGCCACCCGAAGCAATCTGCCGCCGTCGTGAGAAATCGCCACCGTCAGGCGAAAACCTTACCTCTTAAAAGAAGAAGGTACAGTCCGCAAAACCTGCATATTATTGATTATTAAAAGTAAACAAAATGACCACAATACCCTTTTAATTGATTTTTAATTCATCAAATCATAGAATAATCTAGACCATCAATGAATTACATCTAATGGATGTAATTTATTCCTATATTTGTATATAAACACCCATTTGTAGCCGAGTGCATTCCCATTAACCGATATGGACTTAATATATATAATATAAGCTATACCAACACAATTTCAAGTGAACATGCACGCAAAGAATTCATAATTATTACATAAAATCTCTGCCATTTCACTTGAACTCTTTAATTTTAAAACACATTTTATTGAAAATAGATAAAACGAAGCACAGATAATCAGACACAACGCTTTTTCGGTATAGCTTTCAGCGGTACGAGCTTCCGCACGGTTATGCCCAACCGATCACTCATGTCCACAGTCTCGGGGGTCAACCCGCCCCCGAGCTCCCAGTCGAAGCAGTGGATCAATGACGCCAGAGCGAGATACAACATCTTGTGTCCCAGTGTCATCCCCACACATATCCTTCTGCCCGCCCCGAAGGGAAGGAACTCGTAATTCTGCCCCTTGTACTCCAATCCCGACTCTAGAAACCTCTCTGGCTTGAACGCCAGGGGATCCTCCCAGGCGTCCGGGTCCCGCCCGATGGCCCACACGTTGACGAAGACTTGGGTGTTTTTGGGGATTGTGTACCCCATGTACTTGGTGTCCTCAAGGGTGTTCCGTGGGAGCAAGAGAGGGATTGGAGGGTGGAGCCTTAGGACTTCCTTTATGATGGCTTGGAGGTAAGGGAGCTTGTCCATGTGGGCCTCCTCGGGCTTTTGGGCCGGCCCGATGAGGTTGTCGAGCTCTTGTTGGGCCTTTTTCATGATTTCGGGGTGGCGGAGGAGCTCCGTCATGCCCCATTCTAGCGTGCTGCTTGTGGTTTCTGATCCGGCGAAGAACATTTCCTGAAAATAGTAATGTTGTTAAATCTTGAGCATGAATTCAGTTCGAACTCGATTATAACGTACTCGAAATAAATATAAAACGAATCGAGCTCAAACAGTTCGTTAAGGGTTCGCCTCGTTTACGACCCTACTACGCGTACGCCAATTTTCATCAAACTCTACCAATATATAAAAATAAAAATAAACTAATGTATATTATAAGTAAGGGGTTGGCATGGGTCAAGAATCATACCGAACCGGCCAAGAATCAAGCCAGACTATACTCTCCGTTTTAATTTTCTAGAACTGAAACCAGAACCATTACATAATTAGACGATTTGGTTCTGGAACCGTTCATCCAATTCGGTTCTCCAATTCTATCTCTTAGAACCGGCCAATTATATAATTTTTAATTATGTGCTTTAAGGTCCAAATTACATGATTTTAATTTGATTTTCATACAAAAACTTGAAATTTGTAATCACTACAAATTTTAACAGACAACCTTACAGACTTAATTATCAAACTCAATCAAATTATAAAATTTGCAAACAAATTACTAATAAAAGATAAGTCATATATTTTTTTTCAGTTCATCCTTCGGTTCACGTACACTATCTCTATACTTCATATAAATTGACAGTGTTTCGATAAATATTTAGCGTACCGGTCCCGTTCTGGGTACCCGCCAATTTTTATGTTTGAAGAACCGGAACCGAACCAAAAATCTATAGTTCTTTCATATTTAAAATCAGAACCGTAATCGTTACCCGTGATTTCTGGTTCTATGGTTCCGGTTTCGGTTGAGTGTCCGGTTCCGAGTTCAAAGTGCCCAATATATAATTAAACTTCAAATTAAACACAAATCAAGAAGCGACCAACAATTTTACAACGTTGGTCGTGTATATATGTACGTACCAGGACAATGATGATAAGGTTGTGGTCGGACATTTCCGGCGAAGATCCATCTTTTTGATACTCCAACAGAGCCTCCAAAAAATCTCTCTCCTTCACCGACTCATCACCGACCCTCTCCTTCACGTAGCCGCCTATGATGCCGACGGCCGTCCCCATCGCCGCCTCCATCCTCCCCTTCAGCCCCTGCGGGTCCCACCGCCGCAACCACGGCACAAAGTCCGCCACGTTCGGCGTCCCCGCCAACTCTAGGACCACGCACATGGCGTCGTAGAACTCACGCGCCCGCGGCCCCGCCGCGAGGTCCCTCGACAGCGTCAGGCTCCCCACCAGGCTGAACGCCGCCTCGAACAGGACCCTCGGCACGTCCACCTCCCCACGCGCCACCCCACGCGCCGACTCCTCGGCGACGAGCCGGAGCATGTCGTCCACGCACGCGCGCCGCGCGGGGGCGGAGTCGCTGACCCGCCTGCCCGCGAGGAGCTCGGCGGCGCAGAGCCGCCTGAGCGCGCGCCAGTGGGGGCCGTACCGGCCCACGGCGAGGGACCCGTCGCGGTAGCCGTGGGCGGTGAGCACGTGCGGGCACGTGCGGTCGCAGAAGGCCAGGTCGTGGCTCCTGAAGAGCTCGGCCGCGGCCCTGGCGGACTGGACCGCCATGGTGTTGACCGAGCCGAGCCGGAGCCAGAGGACCGGGCCGTACCTGGACCGGAGCTCGTACAGGGCCCGGTGCGGCACGGCTCCCAGGTCGAACATGTTGCCCACCACCGGCCATCCCGGCGGACCGGGAGGCCGGAGGTGGGTCTTGCTTCTGAAGCGGCTTCGCAGGACTAGCGAAGCCGCTAAGAAGAGGGCTGACCAGAGAAGTGAAACCCATGTGTACTCCATGTGTATGATGAAATGTCCCTGAAAACTATGTGTTATATATATACATATATGGCAAGAAACATGGGAACAGTACATTCATGATTGAGCAACAGAGACATTGCTGACTTAAGATACAATTATTCTTGTGTAAACAAATATATATATATATATATAGAGAGAGAGACGGGATCCGGTGCGAACCAGACTATACCGTGCGAACTAGTTCGGAAACCCGTTACACTCTGGGAACCTCCCGTTACACCTCTAGGACTATGTTACCCCATTTTCCCGATAAAATTCACTGATTGGGTATAGAAAAATATTCGTTTCCCTTGTTACATAATGAAAATAGCTCACTTCTAATATAATGAAAATACATGTCATGGTAATAATAATACTTGACTTGATAAATAAAATATCAAGTTCACGTTAAATTTGCAACAGTCTCTTGGTTCGCACTTGAATATGTCCCTATATATATGTTAATTATGATACGGGCCACGTACATATAATATATACAGTGGGACTCATGTAGAGGTTACAAATAATTGAATTTTGGAGGAAGGGCATTTTTGTACATGTAATTATAATATGTTTTCACTTTTATACTTGATTATTTTATTTTTAGTACCATAACTATAAGATGATTTATTCATATTATATCAAAAATACTTAAGCTACCCTTAAAATTGAATTGATTTAAAAACCATAACTGAACTGATTCAGTTTTATTTTTAAAAAAATCAGAATTGAATCGTTCAATTTTGAAATTAAGAAATTGACTTATCTTCTTTTTCGTGGGCTTGATGCTCATCTCTGGCCCCTTCGACACTCGTCTCTGGCCTCTGTCCACTATTGATGACGACAAATCGGAGTTCACTTGCCAGAAAAAATGGAGCTCACTTACTCGCAGGAAAAAATGTAAGGAGACGAGATTGAGAAATAGAGCTCATCGCCGGAAAAAATATATAGAGCTCATTTACTCGCTGAAAAAAATGGAGGAGGTGAGCTCAAAAATATGGAGCTCATGCCTCACTCGGCAGAAAAAATGAAAGAGGTGAATTCGAAAAAATGGATCTCACTCACTCGCCGAAAAAATGGAGGTATGAAGCTCACTTGCCGAAAAAATGGAGCTCACCGAAAAATAGAAGAGGAGAGCTCGAAAAAATGAACATCGTTCGCCGGAAGTGAGGTGTCTGACAGCAAGGTGACCGGAGAGAGAAAGGGGTTGAAGAAGATGGTATAATTGTAATTTCAAATTAATTAAATTATGGTTTGATCTTTTCGCCGCACCGAGATGAACCAAAAAATGTTGAAATTGAACTAGTGTAGTTTAAGTATTTTTGATATTCTGTAAGTAGGTTGCCTCAAAATGATAATTAGAGTTGAAAAAGAAAAAAAAATTATGGAATAAAAGTAAAAAAAAGTGATATAATTTAGTTACAAAAATGTTAATTTCTCTTTAAATTTTATATCATTTGTTTGCTTAAATTAAAATAAGAAGACTTTTTACAATTTTTCCTGTCAGTAACGTTAGAAGCAAAATTTTAAGAGATGAGCTGACAACTTTTTAATTAATAAAGACCCCGTGACAAAATTACACAACCAAATCATATTGTAATTACCCTTAAAATGTACATATACTATAGCGACGTTCCACGTTTTTTGTGTTCATATTATTATAATTAAAGCACATTATGATATGATCGGTTGATCATTATATTTCTGATCCATAGAAAATATTTTTTAATAAAAAGCAGTGAAGGTAATGGGTTAGGTAATTATTCTTGAGTACTATATAATATATTACAGTGTGATATTTTATTATTTTTCTTACAAATTATTAAGTGCCTTTTAATAATAAACAAGTTTATTATTATTTAATTAGGAGATCACAAGTATATCACATACTATATTAATTTCCACAAACTACCAAAATCCATTTATTGTCTACTTTCTCTTAAAACAATCCTTGAAATTGCCAAAACTACACTCATCACAATTAAAAAATGTAAGTATATGTTACTCTGGAAGTGGAAAAATTAGTTGGCACGTACCAAATCAAATCTCTTAATTATTGTGTCTAATAATCACTAATATTGCATGTGTTTCTTCTATTAATTGTGAATAATAATTGTTTCACTCGTGATTCATGTGTTAAAGCAACACATCACACCAGATATTGTTGACCCCACACGATAATATATATTCATTTTAATGGACATTAGTGGCTAATTAGGTTTTCTTAATTTTAGTTGGGCCCGATTGTCTCTCATGCCACGCTATTAAAAACTAATGACTACGAATTATTTTTATAAAAGCGATACAGTGTGATCATTTTTTCGAAATAAGATAATTACGTTTGATTAGAGGAAAATATTAATAGACAAAGAAGAGATTACACAATATGATGGAGTAATTAAAGTTCATTTGTTAAGTATTTTGGTGTCTATATTATCATAGACATTAATTTATATTGATTTTTTAATCGACTTATCGCCGACGTATATATATACAGGGCCATTCTTAGAAAATCGGGGGTCTAAGACAAGAATTTGAAACGAGGCATTTTCTGTAAAAAGATAATACCATACATACCATACTTCTTCGGTGTCATCACTTTGGCTTCAACGTTTCTCTTCTTCAAAGATGAATCACGTATAAAACTTATATTATTAAATTGTCAATACTATTAAGTGTATAAGTTTATATATATGAGTTTAAATGTAGATAATATTTAGGATTCAATGTTATTGGACTGGGATAATAAAATTTGGTGTATATGTAGATAATAATTAAAAAAATTGGGCATTTTTTTTATATTAGGCTGGTCGGCTAGGTATTTAGGGCCCCTCCAGGGTCGGGGCCTAAGACAAAAATCTCTATTGCCTGATGAACGAGCCGGCCCTACGTATACATAGTGCCTATGTGGGTCGAATATGCCTACAGTGTTTTTTTTTCATTGTATTCGTACATTATATATTTTTGTAGCTATGGATAGAAGTTGGATGACTATACTTATTTCGGCTCGGTCCAAAAAACTGCCATGAATTCTTGAAAGCTTGATTATCTTCTTTAGAAACTTTTTCAGCCTTATTCTTGAGTTTACTGGAATTTAATTTAACTGGGGCGAAGTTGGATTTCGCATTACTGGCTGCATGAGCTTCTTCAAAATCTTTGATTGCTGTTTTATCATCGGCCTCGCAAGTAAAGCCCAAGTTCTTACATAAATCCCATGACCTAATAGCTCTTTCTTTATTTTTGATAAAGGTGGAAGGTTGATGTGTGGGTTCAATAACTGAATCGATTCCGTTTCCTGCGAGGTGAGTTCATCGTTGAAAACAATTGAATTTGGGTGGCTAGGTTTTGGGATGGGTTAACGATGGGAGGGCACGGGAGAACCTTATGGGGTTCAGAGATTTCTGGGGTTTTGATTTAAAACGCAAGCGTATGTGGTTGGCAAGTAATAAAACTGAATAAGTCCGAGTTGAATTCTCGTAAACAAAATTAAGGTGTCAAATCAACTCATCAAATCTAAACCCACTACGTTCATTTCAGATGTCATAGAGTCGAAGTCATACAAAACAAGACGCCGTAGAGCGCAAGACACCGTAAAAATAGAGACGACTCCAGAAAGAGAAACTATATCTCCGAATAACTACATTTGTTATCTAAATTACAACCTCAATTCAATTTACCTACCAATTTAAGTTTTAATCATATTATCCTATGACGGTGAGGTTAATATATAATTAAGGTTTCCCCCCAAACTCAACGTAAATAGATGTTTTATCATATCTGTAAAATATAATATAGGATACTACACTACTGGATTTCAGGTCTTTCTCGACCAACTAGAGTTGGTCGGGATTAATGAACTTTTAACCACCCCTTTGCCAACCAACTTTGTATTGGTCGGGACTAATATATTATTCCCGACCAACGCAAATAGAGTAGGTGGAGAATGAATTAAGGGATAATGACATTTTGATACACTAAACTATAACTAAATGACATTTTCATACCATAACTATTTTTCTCTCTTTTCTAGTACCCTAACAATTTTTTTGTGACATCCTACCTCTAAATTGTCTAAAACAGTTAAACAACCATTGGTGTAAAAAACTATAAATTGAATTGATTCAATTTTTTTATCTCTGATTCAATTTGATTTGTACTTAAGATGCAAATACAATTATACTCGAAAATGTAAAATTAAATTTGAACAATTTCAAATATGATTTGATAAATCATATTGGACTGGTTTTATTTTGATTTCTTAAATCAGAGGTACTTTATTCATTTTAGCATAATTTGTCACAAAAAGTTTGTTAGGGTATTAAAAAAGAGACAAAAATAGTTAGGGTATGAAAGTGTCATTTCGTTATAGTTAAGTGTAATAAGGTGTCATTATCCCATGAATTAATTCCGACCTATTGGAGTTGGTCGGAAAAATGATAGTTTTCCAGACTAATATAGCATAACTGGATGTGAAATTACACAACATACCTCTCAATCGGTAGAAAGAAAGTTCGCACACGTAAGAAAACCCTGGAGTTACACATATGAAACCCCGGCCGTCATATTTTACTGAATAGACCACAAACACGTACATGGCCATAAACATTTATTAAAGAAGCTCCAAGATATGCATGCACTACAAGTACATACGCTTCTTGGGTATGACCTTGAGCGGCACATATCTCCTCGCCGTGAAGCCCAATTTGTCGCCCATGTCTAGGGTTTCCGGGGAGACATGGCTCTCGAGCTCCCAGTCGAAGCTCTGAAGAAGAGAGGCCATCGCGAGTTGCATCACCTTGTGAGCCAGGGCCACGCCCGCGCACATCCTCCTCCCCGCCCCGAACGGGATGAACTCGTAGTTCTTCCCCTTGAACTCGATCTCCGAGCCCAGGAACCTCTCGGGCTTGAAGGCCGAGGGGTCATCCCAAGCGTCAGGGTCTCTCCCTATCGCCCAGGCGTTCACGAACACCTGGGTGTCCTTGGGGATGGCGTATCCCATGAACTCTGTGTCCTCCGCCGTGTTCCGGGGGACCAGGAACGGGACCATAGGGTGGAGGCGCATGGTCTCCTTCAACACGACTTGGAGGTACGGCAGCCGGTCCACGTCGCTCTCCGAGACCTTCCTCTCCCGCCCGACGACCCGGTCGAGCTCTTCTTGGGCCCTTTCCATGGCCTCAGGGTGCTTCATGAGCTCGGCCATGGCCCAGTCTAAGCTGCCGCCCGTCGTCTCCGTTGCGCCGAAGAACATCTCCTGCAACAATGCAGCCGATTGTTAAAGTTTACAGACAAAATAAAACTAAAAAGATAAATAACATTCGTTGGTGAACGAGATGTGGACACGTGGCAACGCGAACTCACTGGAATCTCACGTCTGAATAAGATATGATATCTCTTCATCAGGTTAATTATATAACAATATCTGGACCTCCACCTATCAGCTTGACTTTTAGGTGGGTTGGGTTTCCTGATATGATATCAGAGCTTGATGCTATTTTGGAAGTGACCTTCATCACGCCATCGGGCCTTAAAGCCCATGGATCGTGCCTTCTGTTTCGATGGATCAGAGGGCGTCCAATCTGTACCGCCCGTCGCTCGTCTGTTTCCACGTCCGTGAGTGGGGGTGGCGTTGGAATTTCACGTCTAAAAGACGTGAATCTCTTCACCAGCTTACTTAACAGTCTGGGACTCCACTTACCAGCTTTAGCTCGTAGGCGATTCCGAGTTTTGAGAAAGAACCGAACCGAAATTAAATGGTTCTCCCATATTCATTTCCATGTTTAGTTTGGTCTCTGGTTTCAGGCCTAAAGTCTCACGCCTACCGAAAAGCGAAAGGTTAATGAATACTGGCTCAACCAAAATCGACCAAACTTAAGTGAAAACTAGCCAGTTCAAAACCGTCACAAACTACACCACTATACCAGTATGGTTTCAATTTTACTTTTTCGCTGCCAAACTGTAAACAACCCTACTTACTAAAAAAAGAAGAGCACGGTCTTACTCAGTACTCTTCTGATGTGCGTGACATGCCCTCACATATAAAATTCTTAACAACCCGAACGAATAATTACTTACCAGGATGATTACAATCACCTGGTGGTCCGAAAACTTTAACAGAGAACCATCTCCTTCGTAGTTCAACAAAACATCCAAGAAATCGTTCTTTTTCTCCCCCTCACCGCCACCGCCACCGCCTCCCTCCTTCCTCTCCGTCACGAACCCGGCCACGATGTCCATGGCCTGGCCCAGGTCGCGCCTCATCTTCCTGATCAGCCCCTGCGGGTCAACCCACGCCAGCCACGGCAGGTACTCCCCGACGTTGGGCGTCCCCGCCCACTCGAACAGCCTCACCATGGCGTCGAAGAACTCGCGCCCGTCCTCCGACCACGGGTCCACCAGGTCCCTCGACAGCATCATGTTCCCCACGACGTTGAACAGCATCACGAACACGTGCCGCCCGATCTCCACCTCCCCGCCCGCGGCCGCGGCCGAGTCCTCGGCGACCCGCCGCACCATGTCGCCCACGCACCTCTGCCTCGTCGCGGCCGAGCCTCTCACGCGCCGGGAGGGGAGGAGCTCGGCGCTCACCTCGCGCCTCGCCGCGCGCCAGTACGGGCCGTGGCGGCCGAAGGCGACGGAGCCGAGGTGGTAGTCGTGGGCGGTGAAGACGCGCGGGCACGCGCGGTCGGAGAAGGGCTTGTCGTGGTTCCTGAACAGCTCGGCCGCGGCCCCCGCGGACTGGACCACCATTGTGTTGACGGAGCCGAGCTGGAGCCAGAGCACCGGGCCGTACTTGGACCGGAGCTCCGTTAGGGTCTGGTGGGGTAGGGCTCCGAGGTCGAACATGTTGCCGACGACCGGCCATCCCGGTGGTCCCGGTGGCCGACGCGCGCCGTTTCGGAACCGGCGACGGAGGAGAAGCGACGCCAGGACGAGGAGGATGGAGCAAAGAGCCGAGCACCAATAGTTGCACTCCATAGTAGTGTGTGCTTTTGCTGAAATCATTGTGATATATACTATTCCATTTTTTGATCCACTATCTTAAGATAATATTTACTAATCGGGTGTGCCCCAGTGGTTACGGGCTGTCTTTAGATCAGTTTTCGAGTCTCAGTTGGTACCCAGCGGGTGTTTCTGTATGTGTCCTACTTAATGCATGATACACTCAATCTATTCGTGCGAGGATTGTTCCACCCGATTTACATGAATGAATGAAATGATTTTGTTGATCAGAAAGAGAAAACTTAAAATAATATTTTAGCATTGTTCGTGAAAACTCAGTTTAAGAAGTTCTGCAGTATTTGAATCTCACCATTCTATTTTTGTTAGTATTTCTTCTAATTGTGAATTCAAAGTCTTTGACTTTAAAATCAGGTTCAACTAAATCTTATTGAATTATCATGCTTATTAGTTACGTATTTGCCAACTTTATATTTTGATCATGCTGCAGCGATTAAAACAACTAGTCTCAAGCGCAATCGTTAAACGATAATTTATTTTACGGTCGATGATGCAAACGACAACTCGTTTATGGTTGACAGAGAAAACTGCTATACTCATTTTGTAACCGACGGTGCAAATCACTACTCGTCTCGGGGCGAAAATAGAATATCCTAATTACTAATGTTCTGCTCACCCGTCAAAATCACTCATTACAAGTATAAATAATTACGAGATGATTGATGTTTAATCACGCGTAAATTTCATGACCTAGTGAATAGCAAATGCTCCGACCTTATTATTACAAAATCTTAGGCACTGGCACTAATGTTTTCAAGTCCACTTGTCGAAGGTTGTCTACGGGTCAGGTTCTCACCCGCTCGTGTCAAAATTAGACCCACCCGATTATATACGAGTGATGGAAGTGCGGACCCAAACCCGCCTAACGAGTAAAAATTAGTAAAAGTGGAAACCCGGAGCAAAAAGGGCTCCGGAGCTCGCCTCTGCCATTTTTTTTCGGGGATCAATAAAATGAATTTCTTGTATTGAAGTGAAAAATTGTTAAGATGAATAAAATCTAATGATCAATAACTATAATTATATTTATAAATATATAAAGTGGGCGGAGAGTTTGTTTAACAAAAACAATGGACAAATATTTTCTATAAAATTGAAATAAAACAAAGAGAGTTTTTGTAATTTTCTCTAATGCAAATAAATAAGAGTTTACATAACAGTTTTAATGTTACGCCTTGAACCACTCGGCCATCTCTCCTACACAACGATTATGATCCCGAAATCGTTATCATTTTAAACTATTAGACAGTTTAATAGTTTAATGTGCGATTCTAAAATCATGACTCATCTATACAGTGGTTGATGAGTTGTTAGAGAAATTGCTTCCACGTTTAAAATGCAATGTTTTAAAATTAAAATTTATTAATAGTTCGATTCGGTTTTGAATATCAGAGAATTTTTAAGTTTTGGTTCTCAAAAATCAGAAACGTCGGTTAACCGGTAAGACCCGAACCGGTTCGCATCATTAGGGGTGGGTACTATACATTCAAAACCGGTCCTGAACCGATATTCGAGTCGAACCAGAACTTCAAAATCGAGAACCATGGATAATTGGTCGGATTCGATTCTGAATTTACAGAGCACTTTAATTTCAGTCCATGACCGATTTTTATAGTGCACAACTGCACATTAACCGGTTCAGAACAGAACTGATTCATCATGCTCAAATATTACGTTTTTGCAACTTTCATGTTTCGATTGTACTGTAGTATTTAAATCTTAACGTCCTATTTTCGTTAGTATTTTTTTTTAATTGTGAATTTAAAGTCTTTTGCATTTAAATCGGGCTCAACTAAATCTTATTGATTTATCATGCTTATTAGTTACGTGTTTGCCGACTTTATATTTTGATCGTGTCGTAGTAATCGAAACAACCAGTCTCAAGAGCAAGTGTTAAAATTGATCATTTATCTCACGGTCGATGATGTAGACGACAACTCGTCTCATGATCGACAATGCAAACTGCTACTCATCTCGAGACTTATATTATCCAAATAATAACCCGTAATATTGCTACAGTATGTCTTATGCTACCATAATAATTACATGAAATATTATTACATGTCTCAAATATTATTACATGTCTTACGCTACCACATAATTAGTTACACACGTTTCTTAGGCACTGCCACTAACGGCTTGGCCATTTTTGAGGTCGTGCCTAACTTATCGTCCATATCCAATGTCTCCGGAGTCACCGACCCGTCGAGTTCCCAGTCGAATTCGTGCAATAAAGTCCCCAAAACAAGGTACAAAATCCGGTGGGCGAGCGCCATGCCGGCACACATCCTCCTACCAGCCCCGAACGGAATGAACTCAAAATGTTGACCCTTATAATTAACCTCAGACCCCAAAAACCTCTCTGGCTTGAAAGTCAACGGGTCGTCCCAGGCCTCTGGGTCTCTCCCAATGGCCCAGGCGTTCACAAAAACTTGCGTGCCTTTCGGTACGTCGTATCCCATGAACTTAGTGTCCCGAACCGCGCTACGTGGAATCAGGAGCGGAAGCACGGGATGTAACCGCATTGACTCTTTGACCACTGCCTGGAGATAGGGAAGGTTCTCGACGTCGCTCTCTTCGAGCTTTCGGGTGGGTCCCACCACTAGGTTGAGCTCGAGTTTAACCTTTTTCATTGACTCCGGGTGGCGTAGTAACTCGGCCATCGACCATTCTATGGTCTTGCTATTTGGGTCCAAACCCCCTGAGAACACTTCCTGAAAATATAATTTAGGGTTCAAATGGAAAAAAAAAAAATTGTGTGTCGTTCAATTAGTATTTATAAAGTACAAAAATACGATAATATTTGCCTAACATAACCACCTAGGAATCGGTGGTTGGGGGAAAATATCGACGGTTTGATCACTAGAAGAGACAAAGCGAAGAGCGACGATACCTTGAGTGAGATAGTGTCATGTAAAGTGACAATCGTTCTCTATATTCTTGGTGCATTCACAGAAAAAGTCGTTGCAAACAATATGGATAACACTTTGGGCATTACAATAGATACGAGTAACAAAATTATGAACAACGTTCATATCATGTAGAAGTCATCTTAACCACAAAAATTCGATACTCTACTTTCGGGCTAGATCGAGTAATAGATTTTTTTTTTAAAGAGATAAGAGAGTCATCGAGAAAAAAATCAATAGTCTGTAGTAAAGCAAGTAACTCACTCGTATCAAATAAGAGAGTTGCACATGACTCGAAAATAAATTGAAGTTGAATAATATAATTTTTTTTAAAATAGTCAGGTGTGTTTAAGTGAAACATTTTTAGTTAGTTGGATTAAGGTGTGTTGAAGTAGAGGTCCATGTGCACGAGTCGTGAATAAAAATAAACCCCACGTGTACAAGCATGAGAGTGAGAGAATTAAAATGAAACTATTCCCAACTAATAAAGTTTAACTTTTAGGCTCCCCGTGCCTACCCCACCCCCAATCCACGGTACAAGCATGAGAGAAAGAAGTTAATCCCACATGTAAGGATTTAAAATGAAAATGGTGCGTATAAACGAAAAAGTCAGACTTAACTAATAAGCTCAAGTTTTTAGCTGTGGAGTCCGGTCCGATACATATAATTAAGTACAACCATGCGCACTTATATCTTTAATTAATTACCATTAAGAATACGTAGATGTCCTTGTCCTGCAACTCCGACGGCTCCTTGTCTCCTGTGCCGCGAAAGTCCAGCATTACTTGTAAGAAGTCTCGCTTCTTCGATGCGCCGCCGCTGAGCAATTCCTCGCGACGGCGCGTTACTAGAGGCGAGACCAGATCGATCGTCTTCTCTATCTCTCTCTCCATCACCCTCCTCACCCCCTGCGGGTCGAACCTACTCAACCATGGCCAGAAATCCGCCACGTTGCCGCGCCCGATCACCTCGGCCAGCTCATCGATGGACCCCAGGAGCCGGGGGCCCACCTCGGGGTCCGGGTCACGCGACATCACCATGTTCCCCACCAAGTTAAAGAGCGCCATCCCCACGAAACGCACCACCTCGACCCCACGCGTGCGCCCCGCCTCCCCCTCGATCCGCGCCACCATGTCGTCCACGCACCGCCTCCGGGCCGCGGCGGTCTCCTCGAGGCGCTTGCCGGCCGTCATCCCGACGGTCACCAAGCGCCTCAGGAGCCGCCAGTGCGGCCCGTGCGGGGCCAGGGAGACCGAGCGCTCGTAAAACCCGCTCACTCCCGTGGCCTCGTTGATGTTCCGGTCCGCGAACGACAGGTCGTGGACCCGGAACAGCTCGGCCGCGGCCCGGGCCGAGACGATGGCCATGGCCTTCCTCGACCCGAGCCGGAGCCATATCACGCCGCCGTACTTGTCCCTCAGCCGGTTAAGTGTCCGGTGGGGGGTTTTCCCGAGGTCCAATAAGTTCCCGATCACCGGCCACCCCGGCGGGCCCGGCGGAAGCCTCCGGTAGCCGGTCACTTTCTTGTGCCGAATGAGCAACGCAATGCACGGTAGAGACAATACCGTAATAAAAAACCACACTACATTATAATTTGTTAACGACTCCATTGTCTTTAAGACAACCTAATCTTTCGGTCGATTAATTTATAATGCGAAACTCGCACGACCAACAATTGATTAAAATATTCTTCTGTGCCTGCGCTCCATAAATTCAGTTGAAAAAAAAAATTAAAGTGAAGCTATTTGTTGCCGACTTTTAATTATTGGACGGTGTGACATTGATCGTGAAATAAATGAGGGAAAATGCAAAATATTGTTTATACTGTCACACTTTTGTAAGAAGAAACTGTGTGGTGTTGGGTATTTTTTTTAGGGATAATGACACATTTTTACCTAACTATCGTGAAATGACACTTTCATATGTTAACTATTTTTTTTCTCTTTTCTGGTATCCTGAAATTTTTTTTTGTGACAACTTACGCTAAAATGACTAAAATACCCTTGATTTAAAAAATTAGAGTAGAATTGGTCCAATTTGGTTTATCAAACCGGATTTGAAATGGTTCAAATTTAATTTTAGATTTGGGAGTATAAATGTGATTGCATCTTAAATATAAACAAAATTGAACCAGAGATAAACAAAATTGAATTAATTCAATTTTTTATTTCTTAAAACAGTGGTAGTTTATGTATTTTAAAGATGGGTATTTTAAAAATTGTAAGGGTACTAAAAAAAGATTAAAATAGTTAAGGTATGAAAATGTCATTTCACTATAGTTAGGTGTAACAAAGTGTCATTATCTTTTTTTTATGATAAAAAATATCATGAACTTTGAATAATTTGTGCAAAATGTGTGTATTTATAAAAAAAATGACAATTTCTCCTGAAATCATGAAAATTAATAATTTTTGGAGAAATTTTAGGTCGGGAATCTTGTCTCCAGAGCCGGTGGAAGCTATGACAGTTCGGGAAGGGAGCATTTGGGCCTCTAGGAGCTTCAATCCAATCCTGGTCAAATCGGACTGCCTTTCGGTTGTTCAGGCCTGCGGCAACTCGAGCTCTTTTATTTCTCCTTTTGGCTGTATATTATCAATTGATGTAAGCTTCTTCTACGCGAACATGCTAATTTTATGGTTAGTTTTGTTTATAAGTCGGGTAACAGAGTGGCTCATTATTTGGGCACCTCCTCCCTTAACGGGTCTAGCTGAGAGATGGAGGAACATACAGTTCCGTATAAATACACATATCTTGCATAAAAATTTAACGTTCACAACACATTTTTGTTATTAACAGAGAGTACACAACACCTTCCCGTGGCATTGTAATAATTTAGTGTTTAAGAAATGCCTGATTTATGTGGACTTCAATTGCTGTCTAATATAAGTAGAATGGCCACGTTCAAAAGTTTCATTTAATATTGTGGACTTTATTTCGTGTACATTAATTTTCTTCTGAACTAAATTTGACATTATGCTTAATCAAAAAAATTAATTAATGCTAAATGTTAATTATTTGGTGCTTAATTATGTGTAAATGTAAATGGACTATATTATAAATTATTTCCAACTTGTATACATTTATATTATAAATGTATATCATACGCACAATGTTGGTTTTTTAAATGATTATATTTGAGAAAATGTGACTGTCGTGAATATAATTTTGTTAATTTAAAATTTATTACGGGTTTGAGAGAAGTAAAAGACTCCACCCAATGAAAACAAAATAGGAAAAATCATATTTATTATTTGTTTGAAGAATGAAATTAATATATAAAAAATTGCTAAAAGGTGGCGATGAACTGTTATTTTTGTAAAAAAATGTGTGAACTTACAATTGAAAATAAAATGAAAATAATATTTTATAACTCATGCTTGCTAATTTTTCTCTTTATTTCGAACCCGTCTAGGTTTAAAGTCTCATTGAAGGACTTCATTGGCGTGTGAGAGAATAAAAATTCCGACAGACTCGAGCTAAATTTTTTTATTTTTAAAAGATTGATTTCAATGAAATTTTCATCATAATTGTATAAATATACCGAATTTACAAAATACGGTAAGTTCACAATCACTTTTTGCAAAATTAAAATTTTGCTGGTAAAATTTGCAATTTACCTATTAATACATGGCATATTGTGAGACTTAAGAAACACAAAAATACGTTGCAATCTCATGTACTACGTCCTTTTGATACACGACCTTCAACGACACAAACTCTCTCACGGAAATGCCCAACCCGGAAAAGCACCTTCTCGGCCAATGGCATCGCGACACATGTCTGTTGCGGGTCTGAATGTGACCTCGCAATTACACTTTTGACCCGCATTTGAGCACCGAATTGTCCTCGTTTCGGCTTTCTTGAGCCATTAATTTGGTACTTTTGATCCTTTGTGTGTTTTTGACATTTTATAGGTGCAAGACACAATTAGAGCATAATTGAAGCTGAAAATCGGTTAAGAAAGTTTTGCACAACAGCTGAAACTTCTTGGTGGTGTAGATTTCTCGTCCGGAGTCCGATTGGGGCCCATAATATGTCGATTTGAGCGGATTGTGAAGATCGAATCCAGTGGTGAAGATTTCAAGGGGTTACGATCGTGCCTAGGGGAGGCACAATCGTGCCTAAATGAATTTTTGGCCGAATTTTGCTCGAAACTTACCGTGGGCTCCCACGATTTGAGTCACGATCGTGCCTAGGTGAGGCACGATCGTGCCTACCAAGGCAAGATCGTGAATAAGGCGCGAAACTGCTAATAAAGTGCAGAAATTAGATATTTTGAAGGGTAGAGAGTTGGGCATAGACCAAAAACGAGTTGTGGAGGATAGAGCTTAGTTTGAGAGCTCCAACCTCTTGTTCTTCATCAAACTTGAAGAGTTCTTCATCTATTCTTGACACTTTGGAAGTTTTGGAGTGGATTCCACCATAGACTCAACCTTTGTAGCTAGGAAAGGAAGCTTTGGAGAGATTCCCACCATCAAATCCACCAAGCTTGAAGATCCATCTTGCTCAAGAACACCAAGAGCAATTTCTATCCCTATTTACTAGTTTATTTTGATGAATGTTGTTTAATTTTGTTGATTGTATGATGATAGTTGGATTGAGCACCATGGTTGAGGGCTAAATCCCTTTGCCATGGGTGCTAGACATTTGTGATGTGATTATTGAGTTTATTGAGGTATTAGTTCTAGGATTTAAGACTTTGTTGTGTGGATTGTTGTTTGAATGCATGTATTGTTTAATTGACGCTTTACAATATGTGTTTGAGGAGTTCTATCCGATACCGAAAGGGAAGGAATAGAATCCGGACCTAGCATCCACCGAGGGTTGAAGGCTCAAGACCGTGTCTTGGCACCTCATAATAACCCTTAACTTATTATTGTCAATCTAATGCAGTCTCGAGTTGTTCTCAATACCGAAAGGGCACGAGGAGACTCGGGATTAGGCTAACCTCATTACCGAAAGGCGAGGTCGGCATTTAAGACATAGGCTCAACATTAATTTCGATCCAAAGGAATTAAAACTCGCAAACTTATTTACATTGATATTTTTCTAGCACCCTAGGCGCTTTACTTCCATTGTTATCATGTTGTTGCTATTTACTTGTTGGTAGTTTACTAAAATAAATATAAACACTCAAAACAACCTACGACCCTCATTAGTCCCTGTGGATTCGACTCGGTATCTTACCGGTTTATTTGTACTTGCCGCGACCGCGTGTTGTTGCGCGAGAGAGGGGACAAACCGCTTTTTCCCCCAACAAATTGGCGCCGAAGTCGGTTGACAAAGATTATCGGGTGTGTTTAGGGATTGTGAAGCACACGAAGTCGGTGTTGACCAACGAAGAGAATGGCCTCTAAAGTTTTCAACCCGTCAAGTGATTATGATCATTACGGTAAACATTGTTCAACTGGCGCCTAACGTTTTTAGAACATTGTTGGTAAAAATAATTTTTAGGTCTGGTAGTCTAACAATTTCTTCTGTATATACTATCGGATATGTTTACCCAATGCATATTAGGGATTTACCCGATGCATCGAGTACTGCATCGAAAATACCCATTTCTGTACTAGTGGTGTCGGACTACAAAAGTTTATAGATTACGAGATATGCACGTGATCCATAGTCATATGACTCGACACAAATGACAAATACAAACGTGCAGAATCAACCAATATTCGATGTACCACATCTGATGATGTGATTATGTTCACCAGATTATATCTGTTGAGACTCCTTCTATTAGTTTGAAGTTTTAGATTAGCTGTGACTCTTCCATGTTATCAGAGTTTAGTTGGTTCTTTTCGTGTGTTTCTCTTGTTTCATGATTGATCAGAGTATGTCGTTTTTTTTTTCGGGATCTCTTTCTCTTTTACAAATATTATCAATTTTGCAGGGACGGAAACAACAAGCGGGAGTTTGGAATGGTGCATGGCAGAGCTAATGAAACACTTCGAAGCCATGAGCAAGGCAAGAAAAGGGCTCGACCGAGTTGTCGGTCGTGAGAGGAAGGTTCTTGGGCTCGTATATCGAGTATAAAGGGCAAGACTACGAGCTCATTCCGTTCGGGTCGGGGCGGAGAATGTTCGTGGGCATGGCAATAGCGCAGAATGTGGTCCAAAGATGTTCCACTCAAAAGCCATACCAAAAAAGCGTACCAATATATGTCTAAAACTAAAACCATAATAAATACTTATATTTTTTATTGACGTGCACTTAATTAAGATTTGGGTCAGTACTGAACTTTTTTTATTTGAGATACAGTTAATTATCATTTTTGAATGGAAACTGTTAATTTAAAGAGTGAAAAGCATAAAATGACATTGACTGAAAATTTAATTTTCAAACTTTGCCCTTGTCTCTCTCTCCCTCTGAAAACTCCTCAAACTCGAAAAGCACCACCGGCCACCACAAACAATTCCAACGTGTTTTCTGATTCTGGGTTGAGCCGGTTGAGTTGATGAACGTCTTCACAGCGTCAGTGATGACATTGACACGTCATGTCCTCGGCGTTGGCGGTGACATCAAAATAGTATTGTTTAGTGTTAGACTTATGTTAGGTTAGAGTTAGGGTTAGGGATTGGGATTAAAAAGGGTTAGGATTAAATTGGGGGTTTGAGTATATTTTGAAAATTGAAAAAGGTGTTAAAAGGCAATTCTGTCAATTCAATATAAAATTTAACAGATTTTGACGGAGCAGTAAAATGAAAAAAAAGGATACATAGTTGAGGTACCTACGTGAAAACCGACTATACTTAAAATATAATAAAGTGACATTTTCCCTTATAATTACTAATTTGTGACTCATTTAGTTGTAAAAGTTAATTGGGCCTTTTGTTCTGGATCAGGCCCAGTATTTGTTCATTATTTGACAAACAAGACAGGCCCAATATCAAGAGAGATTATTATTACACACCATACGTCTAAAGATAAATCTTTATTACACATTTTATCATATGTTTCCAACAAAATGAAACTTAAATATAATGTAACTTTTAATCACACACATTTCTTGGGCACTGCCACTAATGGTTCGACCATTTTTGCCGTCATGCCTAACTTGTCCCGAGAAACCTCTCCGGCTTAAAAGTCAACGGGTCGTCCCATGCCTCAGGGTCTCTCCCCAGAGCTGCCCAGGCGTCCACGAAAACTTGTGTGCTTTTCGGTATATCGTATATCATGAATTTGGTGTCCCGAATCGCGCTACGTGGAATCAGGAGCGGAAGCACCGGGTGCAACCGCATTGATTCTTTGACCACTGCCGGGAGATACGAAAGGTTCCCGTCGAGCTTAATTGTACAATTTGCCCAACACATTGCAGCTCAATCTGACTCAAAAGAGTAGTCTTGTGGGTCTAAAATCTGTCAGTTAAATTGAGGGTTGATACTATTTATTTACACATTTGGTTATAAAGTGTGTATATATGTGTGTGTTTGTTGGGTTTATGTGCATTTACGTCTCTAAATTGGCCTCTAAATTATTAAAAATGAAATTCAAACATCTTTTTCTATATGAATGGTAATTTGGAAATTAGTAGTTTGAACAAATTTAAGCACTTTTAGCCACTAATGCTTTGTGCCATATCAGACAAATAAGACTAAAGCTCAGAAAATACTTTTTAGTTTTTATCCAATTTTCAAATTTGGCGTGTCATCTAGATAGTTTTTATGGCAAAATGTTCAAGTTTACTTTACAGAGAAATATTGAAGTTTCAAACCTTGACTGTAATGACTAAAAACTTCATATTTTATCTATAATTTAATTATTTAAAAAAAATTTCTCTGTATTGCCATATTTTTAAAAAAGAAACTAGTTTTATTTAGCACGTTGCACGACATCATGCCGAACAACAGCCAAGAGATCTGACAGGATAAAACCCCACCAAAATCCCAGACCGGATTAAACAACGCAAACTTTACCAGCACATCCGTTGCCATATTACAAGTCATTGGAACAAAAAATAATCGAAATTGAAGGCAGACGGTGAAGTAAGTTATAACAATCCAGAACAATACTTCCAGAGCAGTTCAATATTCTGGATTTAGTGACAATAGCTGAGACGAGTGTTTGACGGTCAGATTCAGTAAAATCAACGATTCCCACGTGTTTTTCTGAGCCAACCAGATAGACTCACAACCTCCACCTCAGTAGGCTGGAGAAGCCCCGACGTCCTTGTAAATCATTCTGATGCCTCAAATAGCATCGGACTTAGTTGAGGTTTCACTTACCAATTCAGGGAAATATTATGAACAAGACATGCATTTTTTTTATTGAAAATCACATGTCATGTGTCTGATAATCAATTTTTATTACCGATCTTATTGTTGAAAATAAAAACCCCAAAAATAATAACTAATTATTACACACATTTCTTTGGCACTGCCACTAAGGGCTTGAGCATTCTTGCCGTTATGCCTAACTTGTCGTCCATGTTCAACGTCTCTGGTGTCACCGCCCCTTCGAGTTCCCAGTCGAATTCGTGCACCAACGTCCCCAGAATCAGGTACAGAAGCCGGTGAGCCAGCGCCAGGCCGGCGCAGATCCTCCTGCCTGCTCCGAATGGAATGAACTCAAAATGTTGACCCCTGTAATCAATCGCTGACCCCAGAAACCTTTCAGGCTTGAAAGTTAAAGGGTCGTCCCAGGCCTCAGGGTCTCTCCCAATAGCCCAGACGTCCACAAAAACTTGCGTGCCCTTCGGTATGTCGTATCCCATGAATTTAGTGTCCCGAATCGCGCTACGTGGAATCAGGAGAGGGAGCACCGGGTGTAACCGCATCGACTCTTTCACCACCGCCTGGAGGTACGGAAGGTTCTCGATGTCACTCTCTTCGAGCTTTCGGTTAGGTCCCACGACCCGGTTGAGCTCGTCTTTCACTTTTTTCATTGTCTCCGGATGGCGCAGTAGCTCTGCCATCGACCACTCCGCCGTGCTACTGTTTGTTTCCGAACCACCCATGAACATTTCCTACAAGAAAATACATATCATGAATAGAGTCGTAAACAAACAGAGTACTTAAGGACATGCTCGAATATAGTTCGTTAAATATTCAGTTTGAGTTTTCTTAAAGTCGAATTCGAGCTTACTGTTGAGCTGAATTAACAGGTTATAATAATCAAACCCAGTTTGAATATAATATTTTAAAACTCGATTGACTCGTTAGCCAGTGATACTGAGATAGTAATAATTAATTACCAGAATAAATATGTTGATGTCCTTGTCGGAAAACCTATCCGGCTCCTCGCTCCCCGTCCCCCGAAACTCCATCATAACCTGCAGGAAATCCTTCCTCTCTGACCCGTCGCCGCCGCCGCAAACCACCTCCTCGCGGCGGCGCGTGACGAAACCGTTCACAATCCCAAGGGCCCTCCCCATGTCCCTCTCCATGGCCCTCATCAGCCCCTGCGGATCGAACCTCCTCGTCCACGGCAGGAAATCGGACAGGTTCCCGCGCCCGCCGCACTCCGCCACCCCCTCGATCGCCTCCAGCAGCTCCGGCCCGACCTCCGACGTCGGGTCCATCAAGTCACGCGACATCACCAGGTTCCCGATCATGTTAAACAACGTGAGACCGACCATGTCCGCGACCCTCACACCTCCCCCACGCGCGTGGCGGCGCGTGTCATCGATCCAGGAGACCATATCGTCCATGCACTTGCGGCGGACCGGGGCGGTGTCGTTGAGGCGGCGCGTGACGAGCATGTCGACGGTGACGAGGCGGCGGAGCACGCGCCAGAACGAGCCGTAGGGCGCGAGGGCCATGGAGCCGTCGTTGTAGCCGTGGGCGCGCATGGCCTCGTTGATGTTCCGGTCGGCGAACGACAGGTCGTGGCCCCGGAAGAGCTCGGCGGCGGCACGGGCCGAGACGACGGCCACGGCATTCTTGGAGCCGAGCCGGAGCCATATCACGCCGCCGTACGCGTCCCGGAGCCGGTTCAGGGTCCGGTGGGGGCGCGTGCCGATGTCGAGGATGTTGCCGATCACCGGCCACCCCGGTGGGCCCGGGGGGAGCTTCCGGTCGCCGGTTCTCGCTCTCTCTCGCCGGAGGAACAAGAGGAGGCAGGGCAGGGACAAAATGGTAATTACACACAGTGGCCACAAACTTTGTGCCCACTCCATTGTGTGAAGAAGATATGGAGACTAGTGTGACACTCACTTTGAGGACACTTATATATTTAGGGGTGTACACTTTCTACCCAAAAATCGAAATTGAACCGAAGAATGAAGAACCGAAAATTGTGAGTATCGGATCGGATTTGGGTCTAAAAATTGAGAACTGAATCAATTCGGTTCGGTTTTGGTTCTGAGAGTATAAAACTGCTAATTAACTAGTTCAAAATCGAACCGATTTTGGGGGTTTTATTAGTATTTTTTGTATTTTAATTTTATGCTTTTGCCTAAAAAAGAGTTTAATTGAGTATAATTTTCACCATAAATTAAAAAAATATGAATATCACAATAATTAAGTATAATTGGGTAAAACTATACAACTATATCAAAGAACCGGACCCTTAATCTCACAAGTAATCATTCAATTTGGTGTAATTGGATAGAATCAGGAACCGGACCGTAGAATCGCGTCTAGAACCGGACCGATACCCACTTTCGAGTCCGAATTTGGGTCTCCAAAATAGAGAACCGATTAATTTGGTTCAGTTTGGTTCTGATCGGTTCGGTCCGATTTCAGAACCGTGCCCAACCCTACTTGTATAAGAAATTTGTGTATGAATTTGATTGTTTTTATGAATTTATGGACCTAATGGTCAGAAAGAATCAAATAAAAAAATTATATTTGAAACTCCGAAATTAAAGTAAAAATTGTTGCGCCGTTGTATTGGAATAAGTACAGTTGCGTTGTCAAATTGGCCTCACAATATTTGATTATGGTCAGCTACATGATATAAAAATAATTAAAACTGATGTTTGATTTATATAGTTATGATATTATATATTTTAGAATTTTAATTAATTTGTGTTGGAGGTCATACATATTGTGTCAGGTTTCATAATTGAAATATCAACTTCATTAATTGTGTTTATTTATACCATTATATATACATCTTAATTTTCACTCTTCTTCTTGTGAGTTATAATAATAGGTCGTGTCTTTTGCACGTAAAAATCTCTTACAAAGAGTACAATCACGAAAATGTGAGAACTATCAATTAAATACTTAAACCGACATGATTTGATAATGTATAAAATAAGTCAAATAATAACACTTAGAGAGTTTTAAATAATACGTCGTTTTTTGAACGTATATATAAGAAAGTAAACTAGAAATTTGAAATAATTCGTAGTTTTAGTTCAAATAAATAAGATCGATCAGTTAGTAAAATAGGCTATTAAAATCAGTGAAACACGGTTTATTTTTTATACAAAAATCTTAATAGTTGTGGAAAAAATTGTATATTACCTCTATAAATTATTATTATTATTATTATTATTATATAAGATAAGTCAAAGGTACAAGTCCAATTATTGTTGGCAAAACTTGTAATAAGAAAGATGTGAACTTTGACTCACTTGTTGTGGTTGGTGTTGGGACCAATAACTTAATATTTTAATTTCTTCTTATGTTTTTGTTGCAAATATTTTTATTGTTGAAATAATATTTTGGAGTCATTAACCACAGATAAAGAGAGAAGAATTATCCAATCCATTACTTTGAAGTTGATCCTCATCTACATAAAATTGGTATTCAAGGTTGGTAAGATTTTTTTGTTGTTGTCAAATTTGAATATCATGATTATTATTTTTGCAAGTTCTTGATTTATAGACTGAACGTATATAAGATGACATTATGTAAGTCACGGCCTCTACATTAACTGATGGGAGAAAAACACGTTGAGATTTCGAACTTGACCTAAGATTAAAGAGCGAATTTTAACAAGATCCTTCATCGCTGGCCAACTCATGTTAATTAAAAATAATACATTTATAGTGCAGAGTGTATTTTATGAAAATAATTATGTGCATTCTCAAATAAAGGAGTCAAATAAAACAAAGACATCACTCATTGATTTATATACAAGTCGATATCACATTCACACCAACTATTTTCTCACATGTAAATATTGACCAACCAATTTCAGTAAAAGAACACAAAAGTAGAAAAATAGACTATGACCAAAGATATTCAAATCTTTTAGTCACATCTCGTAATTTAAAAAAAAAAGAAGAAAAGTGGACCGTTGTTTTTTGTCACTCTCGCAAGGTATATTTGTACAACCTTAATCGTCCACAATTTCAAATAATGCAAATATTTCCATTCCGATGTATCAAAAATTTAGACATAACGTGGTTGATTTTTAAATCTTTGTGTCGTGTCATCTCAATTTTATAAATAAATAAAAAATGCAATAAGTTATTATGAACTATGTGAAAATTTTTATCACAGAAAGTGGTAGTAAATTTATCATTTTTTGCAATATGTGTAAATCTATCAAAAAATACACCTAAAACTAAAATTTAAAATTTAAAAATATATTATTGAGTAGTTTGTCGGTTTTCCTCTTCTTCGATCGAATATCACCAGCCACAATTTAATAACACAAAGATGAAAAGGAAAATCGGGCCAACTCGGCAATTAGAGAAAAAAATAGACGAACTCGAGTTAGAAAAAAATTATTTTAACCTCATGGTTATTGTTATTATTCTTGAATAAAATTACCCATTTTACAAGAAATGATAAGTTTACACCTACTTTTACGATAAAAAAAGTTCTCTACTCATTTTTTTTATTTAGCTTGGAGAGTATAACATACTGTATATCATCATGTGTGTTAGTTTATAATTAACATTACAATAAAATTAAGTTACATATATTAGTTATTATACATATATAATCTTATATAGTATGAGAACCGGTCGATTTTTAATATTATATCAAATTAAAAAGTAAATCTTGACACCCTGCTACGATTTTACTTTTTATTATGTCTGTGGACCATAATTTATTGAGACGATCACAATTACATGGTTAAATTACACATAAACTTTAAAGAGAAATTGTATTAATTTATTATTTTGTAATAATTTGGGGCCTACTCGTTTTCTTGAACTCAAATTTACTAACTAGCGAATTTTGAGTGTATCAAAATTAGAAACGTAAAAATTTATATCAGGCTTAGAAAGTGAATATAATTTTATGGACGGACAGGACTTCATGTAATGTTCAAAAACATTCCTAAATATTTATATTTATTTGTGTAATGTTATAATAAAATTATTACAAGGCTTGAAATTGTTTTCACATAATTGATTTATATAATGTGGTACGTGTCGATTTCATATTTTACATTTTAGGCTACTTTGTTTTATTGGGCTTTTGTGTTGGGCTTGGGTTAACGACTGAAACAAGGCCCAATAGAACAAAGTAGCCTAGAAATGTAAAATATGAAATTGACAAGTATCATAATGATGCAAAGGATTAATAGAATACATTTATTACATAATATGTTAAATACAAAATAATAAAATCATCATTTATTTTAATATTACAGATCGCATATGTTTCCAACAAAACAAACCTCAAAATTTTGTTTGTGACATTTAAAGTAACAATCAATTACAAATTTTTTATGACACATCGTGAGTTCGAACTTTATTAGATGCATGAGATGAAAATGAATGCACACATTTTTTGGGCACCGTCACTAATGATTGAGCATTTTTGCGGTCAACCCTAACTTATCGTTCATGTCCAACGTCTCTGGAGTCACCGACCCGTCGAGCTCCAATCGAATTCGTGCAGCAAAGTCCCCAAAACCAAGTACAAAAGCCGGTGGGCCAGCGCATATCCTCCTGCCAGCTCCAAACGGAATGAACTCAAAATGTTGGCCTCTGTGGTCAATCGTTGACCCCAGAAACCTCTCGGGCTTAAAAGTCAACGGGTCGTCCCAGGCCTCGGGGTCTCTCCCGATAGCCCAGGCATTCACAAAAACTTGCGTGCCTTTCGGTATATCGTATCCCATGAAACTGACCTCGCGGGTCGCGACCCGCGGGACCATCAGGTGTAACCGCATTGTTTCTTTGACCACCGCGTGGAGGTACGGAAGGTTCTCGATGTCGCTCTCCTCGAGCTTCCGGTTTTTGCCCCACGGCTCGGCTGAGCTCGAGTTTGACCTTTTTCATCGACTCTGGGTGGCGCAGTAGCTCCGCCAAGGCCCATTCCGTGGTGCTACTGTTTGTTTCCGAACCCGCCGTGAAAATTTCTTGAATATGTACGGTGGATTGTTTCAAGTCAAGTTGGCAAGTAGGATTTGAATACTATTATGTGGTTTATATCGTTCCAAGGACGACAAATAAATGTCTAAGGCTATTGACGTGGGCTCAATTAGGATTATAAAGAAAGCTGAGGTTTTAACGAGTCGCTTGAGTTTGGCTCGTTAAATATTCGGCTCGGGTTCGTTATAATCGAGGTTGATCTGAATTCGAACTCAAAATTGGACTCGTTTAATAAACGAGCCAAACTCGAATCTGACCTTTTAATACTCGATAGGCTCGCGAGCCGGCTCGTTTAGTATTTAATTAATCACATATTTTATTTATATAATTTCACAAATACAAGTCGATAATATATGATATTACCTATCATCGGCCATCCGGGCGGTCCGGGCGGAAGTTTCCGGTTGCCGGTTCTCTTGAACCGGAGAAGGAAGAGGAGGCATGGTAGGGACAATATGGTAATAAACCACACAAAATCTTTTGTGAACCATTCCATTATTGTTATAAATGGATCGATAACACTCACTTATATATATAAAGACGCAACTTGTAGATATGTGATATGATACCATAAGTTTAAAAGTATATAATAATTGTTAAATATTTGAGAAAATGCAAAATGAAAAACATGCATTGACCCACATAAAAATTATTATGTCAAAAAAAAAAAAGTCCACCTAGGTATAATTTTGTGGTTCACGTATAGCTGGGAGCTTATTTCAGGCCGAGAAAAGGTCTTTAACTGAGAACTGGGCCGAATCGTATCAAAAAATTTGAAAATCATTAATAACGGTATGATTTCGATTGTATGTTTCAGTGAATCAGTCAGTTGCGATTCATTATATTTCTTATAACTCAAAGCTGATGATTACTCAGCTAAGCCGTGAACGAAGAGTAATGTGCTAGAACATAAGCCGCTAGTTTTAAGCTTGGTTTACCCGAAATTGTGTATTCTTATTCACCGATCTATTCAACTCTGAAATCGTACCTACTACTAATGTGGGTATTTCCGTCTACGGAGTAGAATCCACAACTCAAATTAAAGCCATGAAACAAAAATCGGGAAGAACATAACCAAAATGGACTATAATTATAAAGTATAACTTTCGGTTTCAAAGATATGTTTGTAACTGTAGTCTATAGCTTAATGTACGTTGCATGTTAATTCAAATGTTTTTTTATATTCGATTTATACCAAAAATCAAATCCGAATGGATAAACTCAAAATGAACATATATTGGTGTTATGACAAATCATATATATAGTACACGACTTTTTTTATTGTCAAACGTGAAACAAAGACATTTTTACAAGACATGCGTTGGTCGAACGAGAGCCATGCAATAAAAACACACATTTCAAAAACAAACATAAATGACAATAGACACATAAAAATATGTTACTCAAAGCACGCAATTCAAAAAAAAAAGGGCACTCAATTTTCACACGCTTGTAAGCTATAGGTTATAGCCTTTCAAGGAAAGGCTATTCCCGATGTCGTGCCCGTGCGCTCCCTCGTGCCCGTGTCGCCCGCCACGAGCAGGAGCAGGCGCGAAGGAGGCAAGGCACAAGCGGCGATCAGAGTCGAACGACGTGAAGTCGAAATGGTGGGCAATGAGCTCGGGGCCATTAGAATATCAAGTTCAATGCGAAATTGGAAATAGAAAAGAGAAACAATGAAACTCCAGACCCTGAAGGGTTAAAGATTATGTAGTCGAATCTCTCTTGAGTAGCGCGTATACTTGTTGTTTTATCAATTCTTCTGCTCGGATGCGCCTTTAACGGCATTGAACCTTCTATTGAAAGCCTCCAACACCACATTTAGAGTCTATGGACGTCACTTATGTGCTATGGGAACCAATCCACCGAAAATTAGGTCAAATTTTGGCTTTTAAAAGTGAAGTCGCACGATGGAAGGGCTCGACACCAATGGCACGATCGTGCCATTAGTCCCGGCCAATATATGAAGTTTCTACCAGAAATTGGGATTTTCCCAAATCAAGGCACGGTCGTCCCATTCAGGCCATGGCATACTCTAAACCTTCGAATTTGCCTAAATTCCATCATGCAAAGTTATAGGTCTTCGAATTCCGTTCACAGTAGTGTACAAATTCGTCTCAAAACAAAATACATAAATTTAATGATCCTAGCAAAACCTAAATCAAACTAACAAAGTTGAAGCTCTATGATCATCTCCTTTGGAAGTTAAGGTACCTAATGCCATAGGCAAAGACAAAGAAGAAGACAACGACCCAGACAACATGAGCCACATCAACAACAGGAAGGAAACTGTACTCGAACCCAAACCCTTGTTTCAGAAATGTCTTGAGTGGCACTGAACCAGCTCCTGGCACTTCAATGTCGCTGTTTATGTCGCCGACTTGGGAGGTCACGAGCCCGTAGAGCGTCCAGGCAACGGGGGAACCCCAGTAGTACCATCTCCACCATATCGGGATTTGCTGGAGGAGGAGGAAGAAGAAGAAGAAGAACTAGCATGAGTTTCTTTACATTGATAGTAGAGAAAATGACATTTTTGTGCACCTAAATATACACTTGACACTTTCGTACCTTACTTTTTTTTTGTATTTTTCAGTACCCTGAATTTCATTTTGGGACAACTGGTCATTTATATACCAAAAATGGCCATGAATTTTGGTTCAATTCATAGGTATTTGGTTCAACTCATGGGTATTTTGGTTCAATTCATGGGTATTTCGAGAAAATTGCTCGAAAGTATCCTGAATTTTGTTTCAATTCATAGGTATTTTGAAATTATTGTTCCAAAATGAAATTCAGATTACTGGAAAAAAAAAATGAAAAAAAATGTAGGGTATGAAAGTGTCAAAAGTGTATATTTAGGTGCACAAAAATGTCATTTTCCCTTGATAGTAATATCGTAAACATAAGATCACTTATTCTCAGGGAAAATGTCATTTTACTATACCTAACTATATTTATTTCACACTTTGCTAGAGAAAATACAAGTTTGGGCAGCAGAGTGTGAAACAATCATAGTCAAATGCAGTAAAGTGTCATTTCGGTGCGAAGTATGGGGGAACAGAAAGGCCTTCGACCTACTTTGCAATCTGGTGTCTCCCTATCAGATTATTTTTACTGTTTTCATTTCCGATCAGGTTTCGAGTGTAAGGATTAGTTATAAAGGAAAAAATGGCATCTTACGAAATCTAGCTATGGTCGCTTTATTTCAATTACTCATCTGTTTTCGCACTCTATCTTTCTCGCTATAACAAATAAGATCACGGTTGAGGTCACATTCCGGCCTGGGAATGAGGAAACCAGAGAACAAGTTCCAGAAGCTGAGGAAGAAGGACATGGCAATGCCAGCAATTTGTTGTCCAGGGGTCAATGCAACAACCATCATCCCATAGAGTGTGAAGTAGATGAAGCACATCAAGATATAGAAGTAGAACAAGAAAACTTTTCCTGCAGAAAACTCAAACCCGATCATGGCGTAGAGGATAGCTGTGTAGATCACAGTTTGTATCACAACATAGATCGTCTCTATGAGCACCTGCAAAACAAGCGGATTCGGATTTTGATGAGAAATAAGAGAATTTTTTTCTAAAACGTTAGGGGCTAATCGGACAGACAAGGACGCCAAAATTAGATCGATGACTAATTATCAAATTTTTGTTTCTCTATATCTTCTAAAATAACTATTATGTACACAACAAAAATATGAGCTACAATATATAAAAATAGTTACCGTAAATATTTAAGATGTGTAATTTTTTTTAGGGATAATGACACTTTGCTACACTTAACTATAGCGAAATGACACTTTTATACTCTAACTATTTTTGTCTCTTTTTTAGTACCCTAACAAAAAAACTGTGACATTTAATGCTAAAATGACTAAAATACCCCTGATTTAAGAAATCAAAATAAAATTAGTCCAATATGATTTATAAACCATATTTGAAATGGTTCAAATTTAATTTTATATTTTCGGGTATAATTGTATTTGCATCTTAAGTACAAATCAAATTAATTTATAGTTTCTTACACTAAGGGTAGTTTAGGTATATTAGACATTTTAGAGATAGGTCGTCACAAAAAAATTGTTAGGATACTAAAAAAGAGAGAAACATAGTTAAGGTATGAAATGTTATTTCACTATAGTTAAGTGTATCAAAGTGTCATTATCCATTTTTTTAATAAGGATTATTGCAGTCAGGTATACCTATGGAATCACTTTTGCACTTAAGTGTTTCTAGCCGTTTTTTTATCTTTTATACAAGTACACCCGAAAGTTTGCCTAAGCCTGTAACGATTATGTGTACCTAAATACAAAAAATAATAATTTAGATGACATGGTTGGCTAAAAAATGTTAGATATATTTAGGTGTAAAAGTGGTTTCGACATATTCAGACTGGTCTAGGTTCGCCTGATTTCATATATGTTCGCATAGCTTACTTAAGTTGTTCGATTATATGAAATCGGGCAGGTAGACGTCTGGACTAATTCTTAGAACACTAGGAAGATTAAAGTTGTGTCATAGAATTGGGTTGTGTTTTCTTCGGTGTTCTAAAAAACGCTGGGCGCTGGTTAGGCAGATGTGGTCTTTTGAGGATTAATCTTGGACTGATCGGACAAGTCGAGAATTTTTAAAACATTGTTTTTCTTACGTGAGCAAATGCGTAAGGCAGCTCAGAGTACATCCCGGCCGATCTCTCCCGATAGAAAACTGTCCTCTCGACCGAAACAACAGATTGAACCGCCGCGGCATTGGTACCTCCAAGGAAAAGAACTGCAGAGTACATGGCACCAAAAAGGTCCATCAAATCCTGTTGCTTGTCTCTGTTCAAATTCAAAACATGAACATCAGTTTTCACAATGCAATCAACCAAAACCCAGAATTGCAAAAATCATGAACTCGAAAAGAGGGATAAGAGAAGAGATGGTACAATTGTTGTCCCTTGTCCCAGAAGATCATTCCTAGTAAGAGTCCAGTCGCAGCGGTCAAGAAGAACCGAATGAGATTGTACTGAGAGTTCCTCCAGTAAGACCAGTGTTGCTTCCAGAAACAAGCCTTGCACTGAACGAAGAACGATTGCGAGTACTTCGTCGCGAAAGAGAGGTCTTTCGATCCGGACGCTGGCGTTTCCAGCTCTTTGATCAGAGCTTGGTTCCTCCTGACAAGTTTAGCAACAAAAAAATGTCGGACCGAGCTCGAGTACTGGTTTTTTGCAAAGGATTTAGTAAAACTTACTGATAAAGAGAGGAGTTGGCGTAAATTTCTGCAAAATCCGTATCCAAATGAGCCTCGACCGACGCAGAAGTGACATCGAGCATCCACGTAGCGGGATTATAACCCTGCCCGATTTTAGGAACGCCCGGCACAGCCTGCACGATACATAAAAATTCAAGGTTCCAAGACTCGGGTTTGAGGTGAATCGGAGAGAAATTGGCAAAAATGTTATTAAAACGCTAAAACAAAAGCGCGCATTATAGAACAGTTTCAGAGCATTCTGCATTGAAAAACTAGTCTCGATTCCTCGAATACTCTACCTCAAAATATTCAACGAGCTTGTGAGATTCGTGACCAAGAGGCCCGGCGTAAATGACCTGGCCTCCCATTTTCATCAAAAGCAGCTGCAACAAACAACTTACATTCAGTTGCATACGAAAAAAACGAACGAAAAGGTAGAGATTAAAGAGCATTACGCGTAATTCGTTCAGCCATACCTCGTCGAAAGCTTCGAAAATGTCTATACTGGGCTGATGGATCGTGCACACCACAGTTCTTCCAGTGTCCACGGTGTTTCTCACCGTGCGCATGACAATGGCAGCAGCTCTGGCGTCGAGCCCAGACGTCGGTTCGTCCATGAAGATGATGGAGGGGTTAGCAACGAGCTCTACCGCTATGGTGAGCCTCTTCCTCTGTTCGGTGGAAAGACCGTCAACCCCTGGAAGGCCAACTAGAGCATCCCTCAGAGGATGGAGCTCGACCAAGTCCATAACTTCATCCACAAACATCTGCATCATCCACAAAATTGTAAATCATCCAGATTTTTCTTTCCCGAATCCATAAACAACGCTATAATTCTGAGGAGAAATGACAAAATTGTGCAGTAAATGATCAGTTTTATCGGAGAGTGCTGTGTACTTCGTTAATAACAAAAAAAATGATGTGAACTTTGATTGTTTGTGTAATACAGATCTTAACTTCATAGACAGTTTTCTATTTTTGTACAAATATACAGATTTTGCATAAGAAAATCAAAGTTCAAAACACATTTTTGTCATTAACAAAGTACACAACACCATCTTGCAAGAACGTAAAAGCATACAATATGTTTTTTTTTTTCATTTTTCCTTTTTAAAAACATGGAAAAATACCTTTCGGGTCTTGGTGTCCGTGTCTGAAGAGAGACGGAGCCAGGCCGAGTAGAGGAGAGACTCATAAACCGTAACATGAGGCGAGTGAATGTCATTCTGCTCGCAGTAACCGCTAACGCGAGCGAATGTCGATTGGTTCTTCGGGTAACCAGAGATGGTTATGGACCCTTCGATGTATCCTCCCGTCTTTCTTCCCGCCAGGACATCCATCAGGGTAGTTTTCCCAGCACCGCTGACGCCCACCAACGCCGTCAACATCCCTGGCCTGAAAGCGCCGCTGACATCTCTCAGAAGCTGGAGGCGAGCTTCCCCGAATCCCCGAGCCTTCATTTCCTGATCACAAACACGTCAACAAATCGAAGAGCGATGTTTTGAAAATGATGAGTACTCGAATAGAGAGACATACGGCGGGCATGTCAACGTAGTAGTTGATATGGTCGAACGCGAGCGCGAGGGGCTGGAAGGGCAAAACCATTCCTCGCCTTCGTACAGATTCAGTAGTTTCTGAAGAATCACCAGTCGGTCATTAACTCGATTCGCAACATTTGGAACAAATGGAACATAACTAAACACCATTGTCCGATTCAAACCTTGTGATCCGTCGTTCTTGACTCGCCCGTCGTCTCCATCAGAATTGACAGCTTTTGTATCTCCAAAGGCTGTGATTGAGTTTCAAAATGGTGTAAATGCTTGAACTAGTCATGTCCAGAGAAGATTTCGAAAATAAAATGATAACTTACGGTTCAAGAAAGTTAGGGCTGCAATGAACAAGAGGTTGAAGAGAAGAGAAAAGCCAAACAGAGCAGCAATGCAAATCCAGAACCAGTGTTCATCTACATAGAAGCTTCTGGATTTCAGAAGGGCTTGTCCCACTGTTGTTGCATTGATGGAAGGGTCATTGTTGGGCTGCATCAGTTTATACACAAACGAAATGAGGTCAACACAGCGAAAAATGGCGCTGTATTATCACACTTCTGTAAGAGGGTGCTGTGTATTTTGGTAATAACAAAAGAATGATGTGAAACTTCAATTTTCTGGGTACAATATGTGTATATCTGTCGAAAATAACAAAATTGGCCGTAAAAATAAGAACTGGGATTTTTATAAAGTATTTTTTTCAATTCAAAAAAAATAAATTACAAAAAATTTGGTTTATATATTTTTTGAAATCTGATGGGCAATTTTGTCATTTTTGTACTAATACACACATTCTGCCAAATAGAATAGAAAGTTTTGGGATGTTATCAAATAATACGCGATACCTTCTTGCAAAAGTGTGATAGCGTACAACATGTTTTTGCTGTTTTTTCCCACGAAAATAATCACAGACTTACTGAATTCCATCTTTCGTCGAGGAATTCGTTCATGACTATGGCATTCTGCCCATACATCATTGGAGAAACATAGTAGCCCCATATCATGAACGGCTTAATTTCATCTGCGGATCGACGCGAGAGTTTTTATCATTTTTTGTTACGCAAAACATCATGGATGAGAATACGAACTCTGCTCACCTTTGGCGATAACGAATCCACCGAGCGCAAAAACCAGCAGCAGAGTGAAAGTACCCAATGTGTTTGCAAAAACTTGTATCCTTCCAAGTGCAGCAATGAACCGAAAGAGGGACAGAGCCATCTGATGAATACCAAAGAATGCCAAAAACTGCCGGAAAAACCTGCAGAACGGCAAATCCAGAAATTTTTTCAAGGGGGGCAAAATTTCATACTAAAAATTTATCGGAATATCCGCCCATTTACAGATGTAGAAAGTTTTTCACGGGGAGCAAAATTTCATATTAAAAATTTAATTTAATTAATAATAAAATAAGTACGGAATATAACAAAATCTAATTCGAGCTTGATTATTTATTTTTTAGTTGAGTTTGAACTTACCTGGTGGCAGAAGGGGCAAAACCGATGGAGTAATAAGTGAGAGCGATCCATATCCCAGACTCGAGCAGCGACACAGGCACGCTGAGGATCCAGATCGGCAGCCAGAAGGCCCACGCGGGATAGAACAGGAAATCTCTCTGCTTGAAGAAGACGGGAAGCCTGAGCACCATCACCGCGAGTTCCGCCAGGCCGTTGAACATCACGTTGATTAGGCTGAAAAACAGGGCTCCTAGAAATTTACCCCCGTCGCCTATGGTCCCGACTTTCATTTCAGCCCTCGGGAAAACGGTCAGGGCGATCAACGCCATGACCGTTATCCGGAATACCTTGAACACGAGTATAAAATAGCCGCGCTTCATAAGAAGCCGTTCCCTCGCGAAGCACGCCTTAAAGAGCTCCCGGTTCGATATACCAAACTTGTCAGTCACCAACGCGGCCGGATGGGTTTTCGATTTATCATACGGAACGTTGAGCTCCGATTCGAGGGCTTGGCCGATGTGGAAGGAACCGAAGCCCTCGACGAAATCGGGAACCGAAGTGTACCTGAAAGGCTCGTTTTGATTGAACCAATACTGCTCTTGGTCCTTTCTGGACGTGACTTCTTGCAAGAAGTCGGCGACTCCTTTCCTTTCGGGGCATCGGAAGCCCATGAACTCGAAGAATTCGAGGATGTTCTCGCGAGGACCGTGGTAGACTACCCGGCCCTCGGAGAGGAGAATGATGTCGTCGAAGAGATCGTACGTCTTTGGAGCGGGCTGCAGGAGTGATACGATCATGGTCGTATCCGTAATGTGAACCATCTGCTTCATGAAGTTGATCGTCCGAAAAGTGGTGGAGCTGTCAAGTCCTGTAGAAATTTCGTCCATGAAGAGCGCTTTGGCCGGTCCGACCAACATCTCTCCTGAAAGTAAACATTGTTGAGAAAATATGATGAAAATTATGTTAAATCCTAACTAGATGAAGTTGAATGAGTTCTTGAGTGGACAACATAACGGTTTGAGCTTCACACTGTTAATTTGAGAGATCTAGGTTCGTTATCTAGGTTCGTTGTGAACATGATGAGGGAGGGTTAAAAAGTAGCTTTAGAATATAATGTAAAAAAAATGAATAAATTTTCTTCGTTCATAAAATATAATGCACATAATATTTATCTAATTCTCTTGTGTACATATGTCACAAAAATGTCTGTTTCTCGAGTTTATACCTGATAGCTTGTAAATGTTCATTTATACTTGCAATTTTCTTAATTCATAAGTATTTGTAATTTTTTGAGTTTTGTAATTTGTTAATGTTACAGTATAATAGCTAATAGGGTTGGGCATGGTCCCGAACCGAACCAGTCAGAACCAGATCGGACTAAACCAACCAGGTTTTAATTTTAAAGACCCAAATACGGACCCAATACGTGGGTATCATTCTGGGTTTGGGCGCGGTTCTATGGTCCGATTCACGGTTCTATCTAATTAGACCAGATTGAATGATTAAATGTGAGATTAAGGGTCCGGTTCTATGGTCTAGTTTTATAGTTTTGCCTAATTAAACCCAATTATAGTGATATTTATACACTGTTCAATCATCAATGTATGGTGAAAATTATACAGCATTAAACTCTTTTGTATACAAAAACTTAAAATCGAAACATAAAACTATTGATCAAAACTCCAAAATCAGTTCGATTCTGAACCGGTTAATTAACAGTTATACGCTCTAAGAACCGAAACCGAACCGAATTAATTCGGTTCTCCATCTTCAGACCCAAATCCGACCCTATACCCACGATTCTCGAGTCTTCAGTTCGAATCCCGATTTCGGTCTTGGGTAAAAAGTGCCCACCCTAACAGCTTATAACATACACAAACAAATTGCAACATGCATCAAATTGAATCATTCCTAGACCATACCGGTTGTCACACGCTTCTTCTGTCCACCAGAAATCCCCCTCCTCATGTCATCTCCAACCACAGTATCGGCACAAGTTTCCAGTCCAAGTATCTATTTTTTTCAGAGATAGTAAACAATTAATAAACTAACAAGTCCAAAAAATTTACTAACGAGTAGTGAATCAATATCAACCTTAAGCACATAGTCGGTGACAAAACTAGTCTCCTGGCCCGACATTGCCGCGGCCCTCACGAACGCGTCAATCTCGGGATCCGGCGCGATTCCCGCTTCGCTCTCGCGCCTCGAGAGCTCCGCGAGCGTGTCACGCCTCGCGCCGACGCCCAGGCAACGCCCCGAGAATTCTAGGGTCTCCCTAACAGTCATCTCTCCGTGGTGAAGGTCGTGCGGGCTAACATAGGCACAGGTTCTCTGGGGGACGAATTCGTCGAGCTCGTGACCGCAATAGGTGATTTTGCCGTTAACCTGTTTACGTGCGATACAATTAACGCGTTGATTGCTCGGGAAATGACGATGCGATTATAGAATATTTGGAATGAGAAGGCGCAAACCCTTAGTTCTCGATCGAGTTTGCCGGAAAGTGCCCGTAACAATGTTGTTTTTCCGGCTCCCGGAGGACCGAGAAGTAGGGTCATCCTGAAAATAAATTATTTGACCGTAACATTATAATTACATACTTGTTTATGTAAAAATGACAAAATTGTGTCCAGGCCCGACTCAATCATTGTCGAGGGCTAGAACGAAATTTATAAATAAAAAGTTATGACATATATATTTACGCCTAACCTTTGATTAAGATAATTTGACATATTTTTAATGAGCCTAAAGCAGCTTTAGTTGCTGTTCCCTAGAGCCAGCCCTGATTTTGTCCAACTATTTGACATTGTTTGTTAATGAATAAAAATGTGGTGTGGTGTTTGTATTTTTTTTTGTAAATGTGTACATTTTTGTATCTAAATTATTTTGGATCAAATTTAATTTCTGTAATTTTTTAAATTTGCAAATGTGTGTTTTTAAAAATTTAAAGGAAATTTCTTTATTTTTTTGAAAATGCACGCATTTTCATATGATAAAAAAATTACAACAAAACAACACATTTTTGTCATTAAATATCACCACCTTTTGTGAAAATGGTCATGTATATAATATAATTTTCTTTTTATTTATTTATTGTGAAATTTGCATAATGGGTTTTATCTTAAAACAAGTAATATATTTTCAATAAAACATGTTAAATACAAAAATCAAAGCAAAATCTTTATTATACCTTGATGGCTTGACAATTCCGCTAACATCTTCAAGTATCTTGATTGTCCTCTTTGTAGATGGAGCAAGATGAATCAATCCCAATATACTCTATTTTCAGATAAAAATTACAAATACTCAGTAAAATTTGTCTCTTGTTATAAGAAAACAATAAATTGAATCAAAACAAAATTATAACTTTCAAAACAATTTAATTAGAATTGACAAAATTGCATGAATGTGCCCGGTCGGTTTCATGACACTGTTGTAAAAGGGTGGATTGTTATTTTGTTGACGGCTTGTATTGTTTGCATATTTTTTTACAAAAATACGCGTAATTAATTTTATAAAATTAAAACATTTATTTAAAAAAATTAGTTTCAGGTATAATTTTGCTATATTTTTCATAAAAATACTTCTTTTATAAAAAAATACAAACAACAAAACACAATTTTGCCATTAAAAACGACTCAGCATCATTTTAGTGTTACGATACAATGCACTTTTCTACAAATTCTCCCTGAAACTAAATATAATAATTGACTTGTGTGACCGAAAACTTAATTAATTTCCTCTTATGAAAATAAAAGTCTATACCTCGAAAGTGTTCAAAACGACATTGAGCATAGTAGGAAGAGCTCTGCTTCCAACGTACACATCTCCTTCAATCGATAGGTGTTCGTATTTCACTTCAATTTTTGGGGTCTCAATCCCGACCCTACAGAGATCGTCATAGTAATTAATCAGAAACAAATATTGATTTAATAAAACCCGAAATAAAAAATAAATCAGTGACTTACATATCAATACGGTCACGAAGTCGCCTCAGAAACTTTTCGTTGTCCTCTTCAACAAGCTTCAGTACACTCTCCATGTTCTGAGCCTCTTGTGTTCATGAACTCAATGTGTCAAATATATATATTGATAATTAAAGGTAATTAAATGTATCCAATATAATACAAATCTACGAAAAAATCAAATGAGGATAATAATCAAATATTTTTAATCAATAAATTAAGATTTTTTTTGTGGTCCGAGATTTTAAATCTTCTAGAAGCAATAAATGGTGGAAATAAACGCATGATATGTATTAGGAATTTTCAAATAAGATGATAAGGATGGTAATCAATTATTTTGAATTAATAAACTGAAATTAATGGGAAGATTTTTATGAGTTGACAAGGGTATTGTAATTAAAAAAACAAATGGGGGATATAAATGTGTTAATAATTTTTTTTGAGGAATAAATGTGTTAATAATGATAACTAATGAATCATATGGTTATGGTGCATGCCGGGTCAGTACTGCCACATATTGTTTTGGATGTTCGATGTAATCTCGGGTTAGTTGTCTTTTAATAATATTAGTGTTTTTCTTTATAATGATTAATCGGTTTGATGCCGGGTTAGTTGCTATTTAATTAATAAAATTTTATAAAAAAAAATAAGGATTGTAATAAATTATTTTTAATTAATTAACTAAAATTTATGGGAATAGTTTTGAGTAGATAGGGGTGTTGTAATTTTTTTAAAACAAAATATGGGGGATATAAATGTGCTAATAATGACAACTAATCATAATGATTAATATGTATTTTTTTATAAAAATATATTTTTGAGTAATATAAAATTAGTTCTTGGGGGCGTTAATAATTGTAACTAAAGAATGTAGAGCTATGCATAAGGAAAGCACAATAAATGTAAATAACAGCAAATTAAATGACCTGTAAAAATTTTCACAAACATATAACCGATAAAAAGAGGTTACTTTTCCAAGAAAAACGTATTTAATTAAAATATTTAAAATTGTAGGGTTAATGTTGAATATGTTTTCAAATATAAGTTTAGGACACGTACACCAAAAACATTATCTATCATTTTAATGTTTTGTACAATAAAAAACAATAAGAAGTCAAATAATTCAAAAATATGAATTCTTAATTAAAGGATCATGGTGCTTATGCATGTCTTCGTATGTGATTACTAATTTTTATCGTCAAATTTTTTAATATTTTTGTGTAAATTTGGATCGCCAACAATATCATCTGAATTAAATTAACACTTAAATTAAATTGAGTTGTATATTACGAGGACTTCATGAATAAACCAATTTGTCTTGGCTGTTTGATTAAAAAGTTATCAATTAACTTACGCCAATATAGTTGAATATAATTAATTAATATTCATTAAAACAATAAATATATTAAATGGGTAAAAATTTAAAAACTGAATTAGGCATAATCCATTACAAACATTAAAAACACTGTTCTAAAGAAACATTAAAGACACTAATTTAACAAATTTCAATTAATTATTGAACTAAAGAACGAACCCTTTAATTAAAAATTGAGAGAAAGAAATGTGAATAAACTAGCGATCAAAGACGTTTGTTGAGTTGAGAAAACATTTATTCACTATATTTATAAACATATACTAATTAGGAAATATACTTATAATAAGAAACAAATACAACTAACAAGTAAATAGTAGAACCATATTTGTTCCCTGACATGAGGTCAGGGTCAAATATAGTACTAGGGGAAAGGGTGTATGAGTAATTAGAGCAGTGTTGTAAAAATTGTAATGCGCTAGTCAATCGAAAGGGATTTCTAGGAACTAATCGAAAATTAGTCGGAGATTAACAGAAATATAAATCGCTTTACATAATTAATCGGTAAATATAGAGGATTAATCGGGAACTAGTCGGACAAGTCGGGGATTTTTACAACATTGTATTAGGGAAGATATTGTAATTTCAAAAAAAATAATAGAAAATGTGAGTTTTCTTTTCATTATTAATATTTATTGTAATTTAATTATTTAATATAAACAATAGAAAATGTGAATTAATTAAATGAGTTAATATGAGTTACTATTTTTTATAAGTGAGTTATTTTACATTCAAATTCTAAAAATATTAATAAAAAACCCTATTTGGCAAGCAACTAAGCAGGGCCAAAGAATTCTTTAATCTTATAAGAATTAACAGTACATGTAATTTCTTAAAAAAAAAAAAGAGTATATGTAATGAATTTGCGGAAACTTTCAATCATTCGAGGTGGAGGTCGCGAAGTTGTAAAAGACATGTTGTTCCGCTACTTTTTATTTTGCTCGTTGTTCTTGTAATTTCATGACTCGTGAATTAAGTAGGTTTACTTTAACTAACACTAACTAGGATAATAATACAGAGTCTGTCTCACCATCTGGCACTTTAACTGTCTAGTATAATGCCGAGTTAATTTATTTTATAATTTAATAATATCTCGTGTCTCCCTAAAAACATATATAAAATAAAAATAACATAACCACACACACCCTAGCTCTTATATTTTATTACTTTTCAAAAATGTTAACATTTTAAAAACAAAACAAACTTTTGAATGAATTCACAAAGAATTAATACTTACCAAGGTAGGAGTTTCCAAAAGAAGATATCTTAATTACCAGCTAGTTGTCCATCCTGATGAGGTTATCTACAATATTACTCATCTCAAATATAAAATTTCAACAAATGATGTGTTTTCAATATTTGTTATATGTAATATTGCTCATCTCAAATAACTAGCTTGAATAGGAATATTGGGATAATGCCACCTGACTATTCCTAAGAGTTGACTTTTTTTATCTGGGTAACTTAAATTTTTTTTGACATTGTGGGTACTTTAAATTTGCAAAATTGTCACTGTTAGTACCCAAAGCCATTTCCGTCCATTTTTTTCGAAAATCTGTTAAATTTTGAGGTGAAAAAACTAAAATACTCTTGTAAATATTTTAAATTTTCAAAGTGTGCAATTTTGGGCTCTCTCTCATTCCTCCACCACCACCGGCCAAGTCTAGAGGAGGTGGTCGGAGGAAGAGGAGGAGGAGGTAGTCGGAGGGAGGGTCGGAAGAGGAGGGGAGGTGGTCGGAAGAGGGGAGGTAGTCGGAGAAGGAGGATGTCAGAGGAGAGGAGGTCGGAGGGAAGGTCGGAGGAGGAGGTGGTCGGAGTCTTCCGACCTCCACTTCTTCCGCCTCCCCTCCTCCGACCCTCCCTCCGACCTCCTCCTTCTCCGACCCTCCTCCGACAAACTCTGACCACCTCCACCTTCTCCTTTGCCTTCCCTCCTCCTCCGACCCTCCCTCCCTCCTACCACCTCCTCCGACCCTCCTCCCTCCGACAACCTCCTTCTCCTCCGACCCTCCTCCCTCTGACCACCTCCTTTGGTCATGGCCGGTGGTGGTGGAGGAATGAGAGAGAGAACCCAAAATGACACACTTTGAAAATTTAAAACATTTATAGAGTACCTACAGTGCCAAAAAAAATTTTAAGGTACTCAGGTGAAAAAACGTCAACTTTAGAAGTAGTCAGGTGACATTATCCCTTAAATATATGGAATCATAATGTTTTGAGCAAATAATTTATTTTCAGTAACATGTAGAAAAAGTTATCAACACCGGATCTACATTACATCACATAACTATATCAAAATTTACCAATTTTGTTTTACTGTGTATAAAAAGGAGTATGAAAAAATGACGTCTGCTCCATGTGTTTTAGAGAATATTTTAAAAAATTTGTTTGATGAATTTGATGTTTCCTTGCACCTACCAGTCAACAATGACGACATTACCTTCGAGAAGGACGCCAAGACCACCCTCGACTTCGCCACTCTTTGTGCTGACAACGACCACCCTTGAGTTCATGTTTTATTAGAGTCGGCTCTGGCACCCTCTCTCCATTACCCTTCGTTATTATTTTCTCCAAAATCACAATATCCTCCTCCGAGCTTGGCATCATCAATGGTGGATATGGCGGCGACGACAACTTTCTCTTGCTCCGTGTCCTATCGGCGATGGCGGCGGCAAATAGATAGAGCATAGCAGGGGCATCCATTCCAGGGACCCGTTTCAAGCCTCTCTTTTGCATGAAGAAATCAATCAATCCCTTCTTTCTTCTTACAGCTTATGTGAACGTGTTTCACGTTACTCTAAATCTAGTCTAAATGTTTCATAATCACGTCTCAGATTTACTCAATCATAAGTTAAAACATATGCTAACTTTGCCATCTTGGACACTTTTTTCTAACAACAATGTCGTACACTACACATTGTTGTAGACGTAATTGTAAATAATAATAGTTTGAATTACCAAAATTTAAAAAAAAATGAGAACTTTGTTCGTAATTATATGTTGCCAAGATTTTACGGGTAGCATGCGCATTGCGCAGGCCCCACACTAATTGTAACTAAATAATGTAGAACTTTGTAAAAGGAAAGCACAATAAATATAAGTAACAGCAAATTAAATAACCTATAAAAAATTCAAAAAAATATAACATATTAAAGAGGAATACTTTTCCAAGAAAGATGTGTTTCATTAAAATATTTAAAATTGTAGGGTTAATGTTAAATATATTTTCAAATATAAGTTTAGGACAAGTTTAAGTGACACCTACACCACAAACATTCTATGTCGTTCTAGTGTTTAGTACAATAACAAAACAATATGAATTTAAATAATTTAAAAATATAATTCTTAATTAATGGATTATGGTGCTTATGCATGTCTTTATATGCGATCACTAATTTAAACATCAATTTTTTAATTGTTTTACGTAAATTCAGATCGCCAATAATATTATGCGAATTAGATTCAACACGAATTAAATTGAGTTGTATATTATGAGGACTACATGAATAAGCCAAACTCCCTTGGTCGTTTGATTAGAAAGTTATTCACTAACCTACGTCAATATAGTTGGATATAATTAAGCAATATTTACTAAAATAATAAAAACATTAAATGTGTAAAAATTTAAAAACTGAATTATTCATTACCAATAATAATAACCATAATGAGTCAAGCACAACAATCAAACATTAAAAACACTGATTTAACCAACCTCAATTAGTTATTAAACTAAAGAACGAACATTTTGCCGTAATCGAGAATTAAGAGAAATACACGTAAATAAATCGGCGATCAAAAACGTATATTGAGTTGATAAAGCATTTATAAAATATCATTATATTTATAAACATATACTACTTAGGAAACATACTTGTAATAATAAACAAATACAACTAACAAGTAAATAGTATAACCAATTGAGTCGGGTCTAATCGATGGTACAGCTACTCGTTCCCGATGTGAGGTCGTGATCAAATATGATACTAGAGGAAGGGTATATGGGTAGATATTACGGATTTATTTCGTTGATTTTTTCTTTCTTTTTGATAAATATTTATATTGAAATTAAATTATCCAAATCAAGTTGATCCGACATCAAATTTGCTTGTTTAGTACCATTAATTTTATTTATTTATTATTAATGAACTATAAATGGATATTTGTATTAAAAATTAAATAAATCGAATTTGAGCTGAGTCTAGTTTGAATTTGTCTATACTTCTTTGAGTCGAGTTCAAGGAACATTATTTTACGAGCCAAACTCTCTTAAATTGAGATTCGATTCGACTTGTTTGCCCACTTAATTGAGTATAACATAACCTAATGTATTATATAAAAATATATACAGTGTATGAACATGAATATATAATTATCATACGCTATAACAATTATGACTTAAAATATCAAACATGTTATTTGTTGTAATTTTATATTTGAGATGAGGAATATTATATATAACTTTATAAGTACAGTTAGTTGGTGATTAAAATCCCTATTTTTAAAAACTTCTATCTTAGTAAGTATTGATTCTTTATGGATTCATTCTAAATTAAAGTGTCAATTGACTAAGTTAATTGTAAGTATGTCATTTTGCTACAAATTTGGCAGAATATCAATGTGTGATGACGTGAGCACATACTCTTTGAAAATATATAAACTACTCATACTATATTTCCTCACAAAACGTGATTTTATCATCCAACTCAATTAATTGATAAATTAAACAAATTTTGTTGTTTGTAATTCTTCTGTCTTCTAGAAGCAACAAATGCATTATATGTAATTAATTAAAAGCAAATATTAATTTTATGAGAATCAAAATAAAAAAATCAATAACTTACAGATCAATGTTATCGTCCTCAACAAGCTTTAGTATACTCTCCACGTGCTAAGCATTTGTGTTCATGAAATCAATGTGTCATATATATATATATATATATATATATAAACACACTCAATTAAATGTGAAATCACTAATTGCCCGCAACTGTTCGAGAATAGAATATTACATTCCAGAAGTAAAATATGGATGATACAAGAGATTTAGCATGCCCTATATATATATATATATATATATATATATATATATATATATATATATATATATATATATATATATATATATATATAAGTAATTAAATGTATAGAATATATTACTTATCTACAAAATTTTAAATAAGGATATTTATTAATAAATTATGATTTTTTGTGGTTTGAGATTTTACCGCCTTCTATGAACAGTAAATGAGGAAAATAAATGCATGATATGTATTACGACAAATTAATTAAGGATAATAATCAATAATTTTTTTATTTAATGAACTAAAATTTATGGGAAGAGTTTTCTGAGTAGACAATGGTGTTGTAATTTTCTTTTAAAACGGGGAATATTAATGTGCTAATAATGATAACTAATGAATCATATAATGATCAATAAGTATTTTTCCCTCGAAAATAATAAATATTTTTTATAAAATTATATTTCGGAGTAATACAAACTATTTTCATGAGGACGTTAATAATTGTAACTAAAGAATTTATAACTGTGGGTAAGGAAATCACGGTAAATGTAAATAATAGCAAATTAAATAACATGTAATAAATTTAAAAATAATATAACCAATGAAAGAGAATTACTTTTCCAAGATAAATGTGTTTAATTAAAATATTTAAAATTGTAGGTTAATTTGAATATATTTGATTCGACTTCATTACAATCACCTCAAAGTTGGGTTCGTTTAGTGAACGAGTAGAACTTGTGTCCAGCCTCTTAAAGGTTGATAGATTTGCAAACTGGCTCCTTTAATGTTTCATTAATTATGTATTCAGTTAATTTTTCTTTTCTTTTAATAAATATTTGTATTGAAATTAAATTATCCAAATCAAGTCGTGTCGATCTCAAACTTGCTTGTTTAGTACTTAATTAATTATATTTATATTTAAAATTGAGTAAATCGAACTTGAGATGAGTCGAGTTTGAGTTTGTCTATATTCCTTTGTGTCGAGCTCAAACTCGAATTGAACATTTTTTATGATCCAAACTCTCTTAAATTGAGCATCGACTTGACTTGTTTGAGCCCTTGATTGAGTATAACATATCCAAATTTATTATATAAAAATATATACAAAGTTTGTTCATTAATATATAATAATCATATGTAAAAGAGTTGATTCGAGTTATAATTTATAACTTAAAATATTAAAAACATGTTATTTGTTGTAATTATACATTTGAGATGAGTAATATTGCATATAACTTTATAAAACACGGGTAATTAAAATATTTTATTTTGGAAACTCCTATTTTGGTAAGTATTGAATCTTTGTGGATGCATTAAAAATTTGTTTTGTTTTCAATATGTTAATATATTTTAAAATTAAGAAAATATAAGATGGTCTAAGTGGTCATTTTATTTAGTAGATTGAAAAATCAAACCTACATGGAGAGATTTTTCAAAAACAGCAATCAAACATACATGAAGAGATTTTTGAAATACTAATGTTTTTGGATAACAATCAAACATATAGAGAGGAATTTTTCAAAAATAATATAGAATATGGAGTCTATTTGCAAAAATACAATAGTCTAAGAAGAGTTTATATAATGTATATACTTAGGGAGTGTATTTAATCATGATTTTAATGAATTTAAAACTATTTTCAAGTATTGTGATATTCAATCATAACTTTAAAAATTCTTCTAAAATCGCAAGGGTTTGGCCAGTGTGGAAGGAACTGAAGCCCTCGACGAAATCAGAAACTGAGGTGTATTTGAAAGGTTCACTTTCCCTGAACCAATACTGCTCTTGGTCCTTTTTGGAGGTGACTTCTTACAAGAAGTCGGCAACTCCTTTCCTGACGGGGCATTTGATGCCCATGTACTCGAAGAATTCGAGGACGCTTTCACGCAGACCTTGGTAGACTACCCGACCCTCGGAGAGAAGGATGATGTCATTGAAAAGGTCGTATGTCTCTGGAGCGGGTTGTAGAAGTGATATGAGCATGGTCATATCCATAATGTGAACCATCTCCTTCAAGAAGTTGACTATCTGAAAGTGGTGGAGCTGTCCAATCCCGTAGAAATCTCATTCATGACAAGGGCTCTGGTCGGTCCGACCAACATCTCTCCTGAGGATGAATATGGATGGTTATAAGAGTAAACATAAACGATTACAAATTGCTACAAGCAACAAACTGAGTAAATTCTAGATCATACCAGTCGTGACACGCTTCTTCTGTCCACCAGAAATACCCCTCCTCATGTCATCACCGACCATTGTCTCAGCACATGTATCCAATCCGAGTATCTGTTGTTGCAGAGATTGTTAAAAATCAATAAACTAATAAGTGAAACAAACAAAATAGTAACCTTAAGCACCAAGTCGGTAACCAAACTAGTCCCTTGGCCCGCCATTGCTGTAATCTCTGGATCCGGGCTGATTCCTGCTTCGCTTTCACTCCTCGAGATTTCCGTGACGCCCCGAGAACTCGAGTCTCTCTCATTGTCATCTCTCCGTGATGGAGGTCATGTTGACTAATATATGCGCAGGTTCTCTGAGGAACAAACTCACTGAGTTCGTGACCGCAATAGGTTATTTTCCCACTAGACTGTTTATTACAAACATCTTCAAGTATTTTGATAATTCCTTGATGGCTTGACAATTCCGCTAACATCTTCAAGTATTTTGATTGTCCTCTTTTTGGATGGAACAAGAGGAATCAACCCCCCTATACTCTGTTTTCACATGAAAATTGAAAACATTCAGTCAAAACCTAATTAATTTCGGAAGATAGTTATGATATGATTCTTTAATATGTAACCTTTTCTGGGTAATGAAATTGAAAAAGAAGAAGAAACCTCAAAAGTATTCAAAGTGGCATTGAGAGTGCCTAAATCTCACTTCAATTTTCGGAGTCTCAATCCCAACCCTACAGAGATCGATTAAAATCAGAAGCAAAATTAATTTAAATCAATAAAAATCAGCAACTCACATATCGGTACGGTCACGGAGCGGCCTCGGGAACTTGGCCTTTTCTATACTCTCCTCCATGTGCTCTCGGCCGTCACTTAGACTTGTTCACAAAATTGTGTAACAAAGCTACAACTATTGAGTTCTGGGTAAAAACGAGTAGACAAACAAAAGTGGTTAGTACTCTGATCAAAAGTGGTTAGCAATTTCCAAAACTCACGGGAAAAACACCCGAATTTTGAGCCTTATTTTCAGAAATTTAGTTAGAGTAATGCAACTTTCAACTCATATAACAAAATTCCTCAAATAGGATTATTGAATTGTCACATTAATTGAATCTAATTAAGCAAAACTATACAAGTATATTAGAGAACCAGACTCTTAACTTCACAATTAATCATTTAATTAGGTCTAATTGGGTAGAACCGAGAACCACACCATAGAACCGGGCCCAAAACCGAACCGAAACCGACTTATCGGGTCCGAATTTGAATCTACAAAATGAAGAACCGATTGATTGGGTCTGGTCCAATTCTGACCGATTCGGTCCGAAACCGTGCCCAGCCCTAGCTAACTGTAGCTCTTAGTTTAAGAGAATCAGAGTTGAATAACAATTTAATAGTTTTCTCAAATTTATATCTAAACACGATTCTTTATTTTTCAAATACGATGACATAAACATTCTTGTTAGAATATTGGTCTATTTTTTATACTAATTTATTTATGTAGTAGGTTAATTATCTAATATCTAGGGTTTCTTGTTATTGATAGTTTTTTCTATTATTGTTACTTTTACTATTTAGTTTTATCCATAGTCTATATAAATATATCTACCCTATTGTATTTCACACAACATAATTAAGATTAATAATATTATTCTCTACACCATTTTTATCATGGTATCGAAGCATGATTGATTATCGTTAAGCTTTTGCGATTCTGCCTAGCTACAACTGACTATAATTTTAGTCTGAAAGAATATTTTGATCATTTCACATTCAAAACTAACGAGAAAAGTTAACTGAATGTAGTTATGTGAGAAAAAAACTAACAGCGCAAAATTATAGTCAGCAATAGTTCGATAAAAAAGTGACAAATCAGTTGTAGCTAAATGATATTATCCCATTGTATTTCACACAATATTGATATCAAAAAGCACACAATCTTAAAAACAGACCATCAACATTTTACACACACTTGTGAGCTATTGGTATAGCCTTCAAAGGAACGGCCTTCCTCAGCGTCATGCCCATGCGCTCCCTCATGTCCACGTCGCCCGCCACGGCCCAATCAAACGCGTGCAAGAGCGACCCCACCGCGAACGGGAGCACGTGCGAGGCTAGCGGCACGGCCGGGCACATGCGGCGGCCGGAGCCGAACGGGATGAAGTCGAAGTGCTGGCCCTTAAAGTCCGGCGAGCTCGGGCCTAGGAACCGCTCGGGATTGAAAGTCAACGGGTCATCCCAGGTCTCCGAGTCTCTCCCGATGGCCCACGCGTTGACAAGGATCTGGGTGCCCTTGGGGATGTGGTAGCCTAGCATCTTGCAAGAGCTCGTGGCCATGTGCGGGACCAGGAACGGGAGGGGAGGGTGGAGCCGGAGGGTCTCTTTTATCACCGCCTTCAGGTATGGGAGATTGTCGGTGTCTTTCTCCTGGAGGCTCGTTCCGGGTTTCACGGAGGTTCGGAGCTCGGTTTGGACTCTTTGGAGAGCGGCTCGATTCTGGAGGAGCTCGGCCATGGCCCACTCGATGGTACTCGTGGTCGTGTCGGTGCCAGCAGTGAACATCTCCTATATACGATCAAAATAATAATGAAATTTAGGTTATGTAAAAAAGGGGAAATTCCTTATCACTGTCTTCTACTATGCAACTTTTGCATGTTATTACCCTATACTTTTCTCTGTTACACGTCACTACTGTATGGTTTCATTTAGTTGCACTGTCTACCACAGAGTTAAGTTTAATGTAAAATGTTCATAATACCCATATATTAAAAAAATTCAAAAATTGTAAAATATATATTTTTTGAACTTTTCTTTTAAAAAAATAATTTTTATCATATAAATAATAAAACACTTATTTCAAAATGGTTTTTTTTTCTTCAAAAATGGTTTCTTCAAAAAAAATATTAAAAATAAAAACCACTTTTAACGACATTTTTTTATTTTTAATATATTTTAAAAAAATAATAAGAGAATTTATATCATATAAAAAACAATATACGATTAGTCGGGTGTGGTGTGTTGGTACTCACAAGTCGGTAGTAACCATACCCAGCCAGACATTGCTCAATGTCCAGTCAGGTGTGATCCAACGTACCTGTCTAAGTCTAACGTGCCATCGCCCTGCACGTCGGGTAAAGGTGATCATACACGAAGAACTAATGTCTAGTCAGATATGATCCAACATACTATATCAATATGGCCTTCGCTATATGTGTGACTATATATATACCCGACTAGACATTACTTCGTCAGGTACAGTCACCTATACCCAACGTATAAAACATGATCATGTTAGTCGGGTATGTTAGATCATACCTTGTCGGACACATTGTTAACGTTCGATTTAAGCCAAAAAAAATATAGAGAGAGTAAAGAACTTACAAATACGATGACGTTGATGATTCTCGACGAGAAGCTGGAAGGCTCTTCCACGCCGTCGCCGCGAAACGCCAACAACACGTCCAAAAAGTCCCTCGTCTCCTCGCCGCCGCCACGTGTCGTGTCATTACTCGTCTCCTCCAACCTCTCCCTCATGAACGTTCCGGCGATCTCAAACGCTCTGTCCACGTGGAGCTGCGTGTCCCTCCTGATCCCCTGTGGGTCCCACGACCTGAGGATCGGAAAAAAATCGGCGGCGTTGGGCTTCGCCGCAAGCTCCATGACCTTGTTGGTGTGATAGAAGAATTTAGCTCCTCTCTCCGATTTCGGGTCCATGACGTCCCTCGAGAACATTAGGTTTCCGATTAAATTAAAGGACATCGAGAAAATGTACTTCCCCAGATCAACGGCTGTGGTGCCGGAAGTTCCGTCGTGTGCGATGGACCGCACCATGTGGCTGACGCACCTCTCACGCACGGCTCGGCCCGAGTCGAGCCGACTCGTGACGAAGAACTTTGAGGTGGAGAGCCTGGGATAGGAGTGTTATAAGAAATTTAATCACAAAAGCAAACAAAAATATTTCGGGTCGATTAAAATTAGAATTGAATAATGATCGGTTCGTTTTCGGTTTGTAACAACTAGATCGGCTGGAAACCAAATAATTGGAACACGTAACGTATTTTAGGTCTAAAAAATATTGGACCAACTGAATATTTAGTCAAAAGAAGCATAAAAGGTTGTTGTAAAAAATGTTAAACACTAGTTGGTTGAAAAGGGTCTTCCAGTAGCTAATAGTGAATTAATCGGATTCAAATATTAATCATGAATTATTGTGAGAAGTGAGAAGCTAATAGATGAAGTCTCAGACTGTTATTTAAGTTGGTGAATAAATTCACATATTTTAGATTTGATAGTCTAACACACCCACTCACGTGTAAACTAAGTTGATATGCATGTTGAAACAGACGAGCGGGGATGGACGCCCTCTGGTCTATGGGCCTTAATCCCGAAACATATGGCATATGGAGGTCACGTCCAAAACAGAATCAAGCTTTGATACCATGTCAGAAGTCCAACTCATCTCGCCAGAAGCTCAAGCTTGAAATGGTGGATCAGTACTCCCAGCCTGTTATTTAAGTTGGTTATCGGAATCACATCATTCGGATGTGTTACTCTAACTCCTCCTTTCACGTGCAAGTCGGGTTGAAAGGCGTGTGTAAACCACGAAGGGGGTGTAGGGGCGACCTCTGATCCATAGGCCTTAAGCCCGAAACAAATGACATGGAGGTCATGTCCAAATCCAAACAACATCTGATACCATGTCAGAAACTCAACCCACCTAAAAACTCAAACTGACAGGTGGAGACTAATATTGTTATTTAAGCTGGTGAAAAAACTCACATATTTTTGATGTGGTATACTATAAGATGTCAGAAACTCATCCTACCTAAAAATCGAACCGTGAGCACCCATACCTGCGGAGCATGCGCCAGTGGGACCCGTACTGCGACGTGATGAGCGAGCCGTCGTGGCCGTGGTCCCCTTTCATTGACTCGTATATCTTCCGCCCCGCCAAAACGACGTCGTTGCCCTTGAACATCTCGCGCGCGGCCTGGCTCGACGAGACCACGACCGTGAGCATCGAGCCGAGCCGGAGCGTCATGATCGGGCCGTGCTTGCGTGCCAGCTCGGTGAACGCCACGTGGGGAGGCCATCCGATCTGGAAGATGTTGCCCACCACTGGAAGCCACCGTGGGCCCGGCGGGAGCTGAGCTGGCTTCCCCACGGAACGGTGTCGTTTCTCTGTCAAAATAGCCCCCACAAGGCATGTCAACGCTACTATTATCAACACCAACGCCTCGCACTCCATTTTATTTTTCTGGTTTGTAAATTAATTTCTTGATTTTTCGTGAGTATTGAATGAATCAGTGAACACTTAATTTATAAGGGTTTTTGGCTAATTACGTGACAAATACATGCAACGCAAACCGTACGTAAAAGTTTTGTCATTTTACGATATGAATATTATCTTAATATATTATTTAAATCGTGAATAATTGAAAGAAACTTATTTTAGAACTATTGTTATTAGTGAAACTTGTATTGAATGGACTGATATTGGATACAATAATTTAGAGTTTTCAATAACACCAAAAGTAACAATTGTGAACATACGTACAAAATAGTATAAGAAGTTCTAAAATATATTTTATAGAGATAACGACATTTTATTACACTTAATTATAGCGAAATGACACTTTCATACCCTAATTATTTTTTTCTTTTTTTAGTACTCTGACAATTTTTGTGTGACAACCTAGCTCTAAAATTGCTAAAATACATAAACTACCCTTGGTTTAAGAAACTATAAATCGAATTGGTTCAATTTTGTTTACTCTGGTTCAATTTTGTTTATATTTAAGATACAATTACAATTATGCCCCCAAATTTAAAATTAAATTTGAACCATTTCAAATATGGTTTGATAAATTAAATTGGACAAGCTATATTCTGATTTTTTAAACCAAGAGTATTTTAGTCATTTTAGCATAAGTTGTCACAAAAATATTGTTAAGGTACTAAAAAAAAGAGAAGAGTAGTTAGGGTATGAAAGTGTCATTTCGCTATAGTTAGGTGTAACAATGTGTCATTATCCCTATTTTATATTTTGATGTTGTTATAATATGGATTGCTTATATAGCTTATATTAAAAAATGGAAGGAAAATGAATTTTATTTCAAAACTGTCAGTTAACCCGGCATCAAGTCGGACAGCTGAAGCTACAGTTGGTAGGACAAACTTCTCACCATAATCCCTAGTTACTGTTAATTAAAGCCTATTTGACCAATTTGTGAACCATTTTATTACAAGTCCTACGAGTGAATGTTAGTGTGAGATTAACCCATGAGCAGAAAAAATTACACCTGCAGTGCTGGATTCGAATTAACCATAGCTAAACGCATTATTCTAGTTTTATTGGTTTATATTTTACGAAAAGGGATATAATTTAAACAGATCGGTTATATATGAGTTTTGGTAAATTAGAGTGCAAAATAATACGTTCCAAATTTTAATAGAAACCTTGTCCATAAATTTAATAGAATCAATTTGTGAGTCATTTGATTACGAGCAAAACAAAACTTTGTGTTTCGATAATGGATAGTACGCAACATCTTTCGTTAATGATTTCTCCAAAATTGTTTAGCTCGACCCGTTTAGCATTATGTAGAGCCACGGCCTCCAACTCATACAGATGGAGAAACCCCGTGATCTTGCTGCGGAATGCTTTACACATGCATCTCTGATAGCCCTAGAGACCAATCGACTCGAACCAGTTTGCATCATGTAGAGCCATGACCTCCAACTCATACGGATGGAGAAATCTCGTGATCTTGTTGCAGACCGACTTAAACCAGCCTCCTCGATTAACCATGCGATTAATATGGCCATCGCGAAATTCAAATCCTCCCATCTCATTGGGTTTAACCGGATCAACTCATCGACACCAGGGACCCCCCGTTTCCTTCCAGTATCAATCCCAATAAGACACGTATTGAATCTTGAGCAAGCCGAGCCCCCCCCCCAGTTTGGTATGCTTGTATGAGTCTGCCCACCGACGCCAGATAACTCTGGTTTCCTCCTAGGTACGGCCTGCCAGCCAACCAAAAGCAAAACGCCCAAGCCCTCCATGCTCTGCCGTCGCAACCCAGGCGCGACCCATCTGCAAATCCAGCCTCACCCATCTCAGTCCATCCCCAAACCACTAGACCTCGCCTCCATCAAAACTCGATCTACCACCCGATTACACCTCCATCACACCCATATCTATCTCCACAAGAGCTCTGCTCTTACCGCCGCACCACGCTGACGTCGCTGCCAGTACCACACTGACGTCGCCGCCAGTACCACGCAAACGTCGACACCCATAAGAAATCGACGTCGCGAGACTTCGCCCAATTGTAGCGAAACAAGCCTTAAGAAAAGGGAACAAACCGCCGCACCCTTTTGGCTGTTCTTATAACTACAAACCTATTTTAATTAATTACATTATTTTTGTCATTAAATTAAAATATCATCCATTTTCACGTCAACACCTAGGCCTATAAAATTATAATCCACACAATAATAGCAACGTTTTTTTGTCTATATGATTGGCTTTATTTTTCATCTCAATAAGCTTGATGGATAGTTTAAATAATATCAATTAGCTGATAATGAGATTATGTATGATTTCATGATTGTATATTAAATTAATCCAATTTATATATACATTTGTATATGCTGTGTACAGTACGGGTATACTAAAAATATTATTTGGTATAGTACAATGATAAATTATTCTTATTAAATAATTTTGTACAGACATTTTCTATTGGTTTGTACGAAATGTTGAATTATCGTAGTGCTTTTAATTTACATAAATATTAAATAATCATACATATATTAGTTATTTAATTAATTAATTAATTAACTGGAGATTGCCCCATCATAATATATGTCATCCTTCATTTGGAGAAATGTGACGTTTTTGTTTCTCTCTTCATCTTTTGGTTTGTATTTTTTCCACAAATTTTAATTAACTGATTTGGCAAAATATTCTTAAAATGTTTAATTAATTACACTTCAAATATGATCACGAAAAGCATATTCAATATGCATCATCGTGCCTGATGTGTGGTGCAGATTCGGTGTGACATATATATATAGCTCAAAATAATTTAGACATGGTGTTATGAATTATATTGAATATGAACAATTTAAAATAGTTTGAACAAAATTAATGTTCAAATATATGGTGATGAAATTGAAATAAAACATAGATTAAATTACGTAATATAATATATTGTTTGTGACGAAGTCGAGAGTTTGATTATACTAGAAGTGTGGGGAATGTTTTATGAGTATATAGAGTGACGTAACTTTAAAAAAAATATGTTGATTTTTGGACAAGATAATTAAGAGTTTTTTTTTTGGAGTTTTAAAAATCTTTGATTTGTCCAATTAATTTATTATAATTTCTCAATTAATCATTTGTTAATTTTTATTTTTAAAAATAAAATTACAAATAATTTCTTTTTTTCTGCACAAACTCTCCCTTTATTGTATTTTTGCAAAAATTATTTCTCACTCATGTTCAAATTTGGACCGTATATACGAAAGTTTCACCTAAGTGTTTAACGTTTGAGTTGGCACGTTTAGGGGTGTGCATGAGTCAAGAACCGGACCGGACTGGACTTCCCGGGTCTTCATTTTAAGAACAAGATCCATAACTGTTACCAGCAGTTCCCGGTTCTCCAGCCCCGGTTTCGGTTCGGTTCGAATTTTGGTCTCTCGTTCTGTTGCCAAAGTGCCCACCCTTAAGCACGTTTGAGTTAACATTTAAGTGACAGTTCCATTAATTTTCACGAATTTGAATAGATAGTACAAAAATAAACATGAATAAGGGAGACTTTTTGCAAAAATGAACATGGGCGAAGAAGAATTTTTGCAAAAATACAGCAATGGAAAAGTTTGCACAAAAAACTTAATTATAGAAAGAGTTTTTGCAATTTTCCCTAAAACAAATATGTTAATTTCAAATAATTTATTTATTTATCAATTAATTTTTTATTAGTCCCTCTAGGGGTCTCTCGTGTTTTCTACAACACCAGTTGTTAGTCAAATAAAACTTATCAGGGGCAGTACAGTCATTTCATATTTCGAATGGGCTTACTCAGCTTTTTCCAACAGAACGACAAGATCTATGGCCCGCGTATGATACAAATGGGCCTGGCCCGTTAAATCATAACCCGTAGAGCCCAGTTATTCTTCTTCTTCTCTTTCATGAGCTGTTACAGTGAGTCTGTTTCTGCAACAACAAGTCGGTACTCACTATTAGCGATCGTCGATTCTTCTTCACCAACGGTGGCCGGAGAGAAACTCACTCCACCGCCTTGAAATAAACCTCCGACGGCCGGAGAGAAACTCACTCCGCTCTCGCGTCTCGTCAGGTTCCGATCCTTTTTCTACTTGTTTTTTTTCGTTTTCTCTCCATTTCCGATCGAAAAAACTGAAAATGTAATGAAATCACGGTTCGATTCAGGAGCATATGAACTGTGACTAGATTTAATTTCGTTGCGAACTTTGAATTGTAGCAAAAGTTGAGAATCGTTGGGTAGATGTGATTTGTGAATTTGATTTTGAAATTGAGAAGGTGAAGGAATGGATGAGAATGAGATTCATATGATCCGGAGAATATTTGAATTTGAACGTTCTGATGACTGCAATTACAGCACCTGAATTGTGAGATTATATATCTTGTTATGTTTTGTAGATTGAGTCTTCAGATCTTTAGAAATTGTTGTAGTTTACAGTCAGTGTATTGTAATTGGAAATTAGGCTTTAGCTTAAGCTGAAACTGATTTGATTAATTTAACTGCTGAATCGGAGAATTAACGTGTGTTTGGTATGTTGTGTGGATATGGCGAGGCTTGAGTGATTGAGTTGGAAAATCAAATCATAGGTTAGAGCGAGAAAGATGAGAAACCGTATTAGGGAGATTTAAATGTTAGCTTACAGGATTTGCATCAGTGAATGCTTAGAGACAATGAGGTGTTGACGCTTGGAGATCGTAACTTTTGTATAACCAATAGGCTTCCATGTAATGACCGGTAATCGGTTGAGTATCAGAGCTTCGTGTTACCTGCAAACTAATAGCTTGATGTGGAAGTTGTAGCAATTTTTCCTTATTTGCATATTCTCTGATGAAATGTGAGAAGCTATAGTGATTCTTCTTCATTCATAGATCACTCGATGATACCGACAATATATTTCCTGCTCTGATCCATGGAGATGTGAAACTTTTTAGCGCCTTGTTGTGCTTGTTGCTCTCTTCTTGACAGTCAAGTTAAAAATTGGACTGCCAAGGGGAGTTTAAGTTTTTTATGCACTCTGTTTAAATGATTTGCAATTCACTTTGTCCCATGTTAAGTCTATCTTTTCTGTAACACTGGGCTTGCCATTTATTGGTTTCAATTGGTGGCCCTCGTGATTTCATCAAAAGAAATTGTCATCTCTAATAGAAAGGCTGATTTGCTTGTAACTATATAACTAGATAATGCTCGTTTCAATCTAATTAACTTATGGTAGTTCTTATTGCTTAGCACAGCCAGTAACTTTGTAATGTTTTCTCATGCAAGTTCATATTAACTTTGCGTTTAACTTTATGCTGTGACTTATTATATTACAGGTTAGTTCTGAGAAAGCAGCGCTTCTACTGATGTCTGGATTTTGGAAGCACCTCCTATTCTTCAACAGCATGCTAGAGCCTAGAAAATGAAGACTCATATTGTAAGGTAAGTATCTTACATACAATGACATACTCGGAAATTTTGGAATATAGTCAATAACAATATATTTATATATTATGTATCGACCATGATCATTTTTTCGGGTGTCAAAGTTGTAATGATACTTTATGTCAACATTAATTCATGCATGACTACTGAATTCCCCAAAAACTACTTGTATATTGACCTGCAAATTGGAAAACTTAACCAGCCCTGTTTTTTTTCCCAACCCAATTAGATTGGGTTTGGGGAGGAAGAAGTAGGCTTACTTAACCCATGAATGGCCCAACAGATCATTTTTGTGGTCATTCACCTTGGTTTTTGTTCTATAGGAGCAGTGGATTTACAAATAGAACACAGAATATAAGTAGAAAACTATTGGTTCAGAGTTAGTCCACACAAATAAAACAAATCCCTTCATTTGTTTAGAGTTATCTTTCATATTCTAAAAAAAATGTTAGGCGCTAGTCAGGTAGATAAAACTTTTGGGGACTGGTCTAAAATAAATCAGAATAATTAAAATTTTATATGGGACAAATCATTCTTAGATGGAGACTTTTAAACCACTTGTTATCTGTACAACTTTAATGTAATGAGATTTTCATATAGATTTAGATGACTCTGTCATATAGTATTCTTCAAAGAAGAGGCCTTAATAGTCTGTTCCTTTTTGGTCAAGCTGTCAGGAGGTTGATTTGTGTAGGGTGATAAATTGTTGATATGAAAAAGAGCATATTACTCCTAGCAACTTTAATTTTTTAATTAATGCTACCAAATTCATGCAGCATAACCTAGAAAAAAACTTATTTGTAAACAATATTTGTAAGCCAATACCAAGTTGGGAAATTTATGATGCATAATATTAAAACCTTAGAGTAAAACAGATTTTGAGATTCCAAACAACAGATTAAATCTGCTTTTTAAAATCTCAAGACTTAAAATTGAGGAGATAAAAAAAACTGCACAATTTCATTGGACTTGGCCTCACTCCTGCTGCAGAAACTTCTTAAACTTTTAAAAAAATGCTGGGGTGTGTTTAGGTGAGATTTCATTTTCCGACATCCCAAACAGAAGGAAAAAAAAAAGAACTTGGGATGGTACACTTTTGTTTGAGTGAATTAGATGAGGAAAAAGAAAGAGAAAGAGAGGGCAACGCCAATTTCGCCTCGAATCTCTCGTCTCTCTCTTTTCTTTATTCTATAGTTCATAATGAAAAGCAATGATATGTACTGCTCTATGTGTCACTGTGTGGTTTCTGTTTGTTGACAGGTAAATAAAGCAGAGAGCAGTGGCTGAGATATGGAATTAGTATGTACCTTCACTTTTGGGGACAACATCACCAGCTCAGGCTCACCACCATTTTCGTTACCAACAAGAAACACACAGAAATGGTATTGACTCGCTTACCAATTTATGTGCACTTTTGGTAGTCTGATAATAGCTTTTTTTTTGGTTTTGGTGTGGTGTCTGCTTCTCTTTAATTTGGGGGATGTAGTTAGTTGGAGAGATTAAATATAACATAGGCACTAAAACATTACTGGTATAGTAGCACAGTGATGATAAAATTCTCCGAATCAGATGAGTATCTCTCTGGTGTCCCTGATTTGACGAGATAGGAGTTGGGTAGGGATGTTCAAAGTTAATCGACAAACCCGAAAAGAACCCAAACGAAATGAGTCCGTTCGGTTCAAAATCGAGTTGAACTGAAACTTCGTCGGTTCGGTTTCGGTTTATAAAATGAGGACCGATAACAAATCGAATCGATTTGAAAACCGATCGATCTGGACATGCGGCTCATTTTAAGTCACCGACCTACAGATATTGGGCCAACAAAAAATAAGTCAAGATTGGCTCAGATGTGAGAAATTAATGAAAATCGGTTCAAAGAAAATCCAACCAAAACCAGTAAGTCAAATAGAAAAAGACATAATCGAACCGAGCTGAAACCAAACCAAACTAAATTCCTTTGGTTCGATTTTGATTTTTATTTACTTAAAACCAAATTAATCAGTTTGGAATTAAACCGTGAACAACCCTAGAGATGGGATCACTAGATTCGCTTCTTTGTCATCTCTATATTAATAGTAAACAAGGAATGCTAGTTTCTCATTCTATAACTCCGGAGAGGAAAAGAGAGTTTTACACGTCATGTTGTTAACGAGGCGCAGTTTTTATATCACAGCAACTAACTTTAAATTGTATCATGTCACCATTGCGATGACATGAGAATCGCGCTGATTAACGACTTCAACTGTGAGGTGTAAATTTCCTTAAAGAAAATATTGATGCATATTCTGGAATAACGACTTAATATTTTGATTAAAAAATAGATGAAAACAATTAACAAAACATTCTGTTTTTTTATATTTATTGGATTTATAAAATTAGTAGCTACAGTGCCATGCCATATTAGACATTACATTGTTGCAAGATTGTAATTAGCATTGACATTAAGTTGGATTTAATTACCTCTAATTTGTTATTATGGTGTTGGGTTGGAGTTGCTCTAAATCTAGGGCAATGGTGAGTGTATCTATGGACTTGTAAAAATAGATAAATTTGGTTTACATATTGTAACAATCTTTTGTTTTTAATTGGTGGACCAACTCTGTTACTTTGCTTTGCAATGACTTAAAGTTGCAGTGTTTTTTTCTGCACTTTTTAGAAAAGCCTCACACGACTTGGACTTGGAAGAGTAGAGAACAATAGCAGCTACTCTTGTCAAAATCTTGGCTTCTACAAAAGTTGCCAATTAGGATTTTAATCAGAAACCTTATGACATTTGCAAGTAAATTACTAAGATCAAAACTCGGATTGTTGTTAGTGTTTGTATCAAGATTTTGGATTCACGACTTCACATAAACAAGAGTAAACTCTTTACCAGTTAACTCGATTTGTGTTTGTGACGTTTATTAACTTGAAAAGTCACTATAAAATACAAAATCCAACTTGTATGGTAAATTAATATGATTAAAGTTACTATATGCACAACACATAACCCCGAATGCTTCGGCGATCACGGGGCTGTCTAGCCTCTAACAACAAATGCATTTTGATGTCTGCAAACGAGCCCAACCCTCGCATGTTGTTCCCTACGCTTGAGCTTCGCCAACACGACGGGCAAACTGATAATCGACCAGAACATGAATAATGGACTCCCCCTCCCCACCTCCACCAAACCAAAGGGGTCCAAATTTTAATTTCAAGTTCAATCATGTCTGAATTTGTCTTCAACAGTTTCCTACTTGATTGCTCCTTGGTGTCAAAATTTGTTTGATTGTCCCCATAGTGTAGGGTTGGATTGAAAAGAAATGAACTGATGAGACAAGAGGAAAAGGAAGTGGGTAATTATAGTTAACTTGTAATCTATATACTTGATTAGAGGGGAAAAGGAGACAATCAATTGCTTTATGGAATAATATATATGTGACCCTCTTGATATCAGTAAACTTAAAGACAATGAGACAAAATTTAATATTATTTGTATGTTTTCATCTAAATAATGACTTGTATTTACATACTATTTTGATTATACACATTGTTATATTTAATAGTAAATTTGGACTAAAATCTTGTATGCTTTCATGTACCATATACTATGTTCGTTTTTTTTATTAGCAAGAAAGCAGAAAATCCGAAAACTTGATCATGCTATGAATCTTATCGATGTTAACTTGAGTTTCAGATAGGTGAATTTTGTATGACTTTAAATTGCAAGTGATTTTCAATTTTTTTCACCTTCATCTGCAAATGAGGCTCACTTTTGAGTAATTTGTAGGGTACCTCAATGCCCAAAAAGTCAATTGAAAAGAAAAGTAAACTTTATGATTTGAAACCAATTCACTCATTCCATTTTCACATATGAGAGAAGAGTGGAAAACAGCAATCATGCACACCAAAACCACTCCTGCCCTCATTTCTCATCCCAATTTTCTCATTTCCCTAATTCACATCTTCTTTGATCATTCCAAAACTCTATGTCCAAGTAGAAACAAAAATAAGTACAAACTATATACTATAACTCAGTTACGTGCGTACGAGCTGGTTCTTCAGTTTCGATCGGGATCTTAATTTTGAGTATAGCTTACATTAGTTAATTTTATCAGACATTCTAAAATGTAAACCTTAAATATCTTATGTTCTAATTCATTACAAGTTTTATCTAAATCTAAAGTCAGAATACAAGTCAAATTATATTAAGTAGTTACTATAATCTACAAGCAATAAATATATACACACTCTAAATTAATTTTGCTTTATAACGTGTAAATTTTAAAAAAATAATAGTAATAAGAATAATAATAATAACCGCATACTAAAATAACTCGACTCATAAATCGGTTCTCCCACTTTATATAAATTCAACATTTTAAATTTTAAATCAAATTACATTTCACAAAGTGTAAGCCATATAAATTATAATTAAATTAATTTAAACAACGTGACTAGTATAAACAAGCTCCCGTCTTGCATAATGCCCGATGCCATAAAATATATTAGACACTAGTCAGTTTGAGAGGATTTTTCAAAAACCAAATGTAATCAATTGAATTAAAAGTTTAATAAAAAATTAATCTATCGACTAATAACATATTTTTGTTTCAAACATTTGAACACTTTACCTCTATGATCATTTCAAATCATAACACACACAAAAAATAAAATCAAATTCCCTCTCTCCAGAATTTAACTTTTCCCCTCCAAAAAGGTGAAGGAACTTTTTTTATTTTCTTCTTCTGTTTTTGTCTTCTTCATTTTTAAAAGCGCACACACAACACACAAACTCGTGTCAGTCCCTCACTCTCTCTCTCTCTCACTCTCTCTTCCCGCCAATGAAGAAACAAACGCTCCTCTCTCTGTTTCCTCTGTTCCTCTCCTTCTTCTTCTTCTTCGACGCTGCTTCGTCTCTCCCCAACGACACCGAGTCGCTGAACCGGTTCAGAGCCACCACCGACGTCCACGGCGCGCTCCGGTCCAGCTGGATCGGCCCCGACGCCTGCTCCGCCTCCTGGCGCGGCGTCAATTGCTCCTCCGGCGGCCGCGTCACCGCCCTCGGCCTCCCCTCGGCCTCTCTCCGAGGCCCCGTTGACGCTCTCTCCGCCCTCGACCAGCTCCGCGTGCTCGATCTCAGCGACAACAGGTTAAACGGCACCGTCTCGCCCCTCCTGAGCTGCACGAATTTGAAATTGCTCTACCTCGCCGGGAACGACCTCTCCGGCGAGATCGGGCCGGAGATCGGGTCTCTGAGGAGGCTGAAGAGGCTCGATGTGTCGGATAATAACATTCGGGGGGCGATTCCGGCGGAGATCGGGAGGCTCACGCGCCTCCTCACGCTCCGCCTCGGGAACAACCGGATCTCCGGGAAGGTTCCGGATCTGGCGGTCGCTCTCTCGAGCCTGACGGAGCTGAACCTGACGAACAACGAGCTCTACGGCCGAGTCCCGTACGGGCTGGTGAAGAAGTTCGGCGGATCGAGCTTCTCCGGCAACGAGGCCCTCTGCGGCTCCGATCCGCTCCCCGATTGCGCATACGAGGGCTCGTCTCCGGCGGATCCGAACCAGACCGTCCCTTCCAACCCCAACGATCTCCCCCAGAAACCGATCCTCGAGGGATCGAAGAGGCCGCTGAGCCGGGGCGCGATCGCCGCGATCGCGGTCGCGGCCTGCGTCGCCTCCGTCCTCGTCGTCTCCTTCGCCGTCGCGAATTTCTGCGCCGCCGCGAAAACATCGAAACCCGGCGGCGAGGGGAAGGTCTACGGCGGCGGAGGCGGCGGGGGAGGAGGGGAGAGCGACGGGACGGCGGCGACGGAGCGAAGCAGGCTGGTGTTCTTCGAGAGGAGGAAGGGGTTCGAGCTGGAGGAGCTGCTGAGGGCGTCGGCGGAGATGCTGGGGAAGGGGAGCCTGGGGACGGTGTACAGGGCGGCGCTCGACGGCGGGTCGTGCGTGGCGGTGAAGAGGCTCAGGGACGCGAACCCGTGCGTCAGGAAGGAGTTCGAGGAGTACATGGACCTCATCGGGAGGTTGAAGAACCGCAACGTCGTGAGGTTCAGGGCCTACTACTACGCCAAGGAGGAGAAGCTCCTTGTCTATGACTATCTCCCCAATGGCAGCTTGCACTCTCTTCTCCACGGTTTGTTCTCTCTTTCTCTCTCTCTCTGTCTTTGTTGATTTTGATTTTTGAATCAATCAATTTTGAATATGTTGAGTTGAAGTGAGAATTTGATTTGGGTGTTAATTACTGGTTTTGGAGGGAAGAGAGTGAGAAGATTTGTGAGATTGATTTGTTAGAATTTTGAATATGTTGAGTTGAAGATGGTTGAGAATTTGATTTGGGTCTTGATTACTGGTTTTGGAGGGAAGAGAGAGTAGATTTGTGAGATTGATTTGTTAGAGTTTTGAATATGTTTAGTTGAAGATATGGTTCATGGTTGAGAATTTGATTTGGGTCTTAATTACTGGTTTTGGAGGGAAGAGAGTGAGTAGATTTGTGAGATTGATCTGTTAGAATTTTGAATATGTTGAGTTGAAGATGGTTGAGAATTTGATTTGGATCTTGATTATTGTTTTTGGAGGGAAGAGGGTGAGTAGGTTTGTGAGATTTGATTTGTTAGAGTTTTGAATACGTTGAGTTGAAGATGGTTGAGAATTTGATTTGGGTCTTGATTACTGGTTTTGGAGGGAAGAGAGTGAGTAGGTTTGTTAGAGTTTTGAATATGTTGAGTTGAAGATGGTTGAGAATTTGATTTGGGTCTTGATTACTGGTTTTGGAGGGAAGAGGGTGAGTAGGTTTGTGAGATTTGATTTGTTAGGATTTGGGTCTTAATCAATGGTTTTGGAGGGAAGAGAGTGAGTAGTAGATCAATTTCCGGTCAAGAAATCTGAGTTCGAGTCTCCTCGTCAGTACGTAATTTTAATATTTTTCAACTTATTTGATTTTGGGTCACTGGTTCGAGTCCAAATGTTGATAAATGCTGATAAAAATATTAGTCTTTCAATTTTTAGGTGAACGTGAGTTTGACTGTTTGATTATTATGTTACGGCTTTAGAGATTGGTTTAATCTTATAGATGAATTGGGTTTTTATTAGAATTTTTTGGGATTTCTGGTTTTTTTTCTTGATGAGGTTCAATAATTGTTTTTTAAGATCAATAATGTGTACCAAGGTTAGGGTCCACCCTCTTTGAATAGAAGTGATAGAGTACCAAACTTAAGTTTTCAAAAACTTTGATGTATCAAGAGTCAGGTTAGAGACCTCTCTTTTGTAGGTTAGGTTATAATTTTGTCATTTGTCACATCACATACCTCAGACGTTGGGGGAGAGGCCAAAATGAGGTTGAACAATTGTTGGTGTTGAGAGAGTGGTGAGACTTGTGAGACAGTTTTAAGGTGCCTTAAAGAATCATAACTTTGATAGTCTCTTGCTTCTTCATTTGATGTATCAAGAATGAGTTGAAGACCTTTTTTGCTTATACCAAGTTCTAATTTTGTCACATACTCAAACTTGAGAGAGGCCTAGAAAAGGTTGAATAACGGTTGGTTTTGGGAGTGGTGAGATTAGTGAGACAATCTTGAGGTCTCCTAATAATTTTAACTTTGGCCGTCTCTTGCTTTTTCATAATATGTCGAGCTCAGATCTTGATACTGTACATAATCACCGATAAAAATGAGATTTGTGAGAGATAATTGGCTCATTAGAGAATTTTTTTTTGACGAGTCAATTATCAATCACTTGATAAGTATTTTAAGACTTTAGTTAGTGACATGTTTGAGTCGGTGGATAAAACAAGTTTAGATATGAACTTTTTATTATTTTTCTGTTGATCAATTGATCGAATTAATTCTGATTTATTTTCAATTAATTTTTAAAGACGTATCTGCCCAACTAGATATTAAGAATCTTTTGGAGCACCTATGAAAGTGATGCTACTTCATCTAACTCTATTACAGTCTTTTGAGCCATTTGAATCTTGTCCTTGATGCATACACAATTTTCCTGGTTCAGGAAACCGAGGGCCTGGTCGGATTCCTCTGGACTGGACCACGCGGATCAGCATCGTCCTCGGGGCCGCCCGAGGCCTCGCCAGCGTCCACGAGCAGTACAACGCCCCCAAAATCCCCCACGGCAACATAAAATCCTCCAACGTCCTCCTCGACAAGAACGGCGTCGCATGCGTCTCCGACTTCGGCCTCTCCCTCCTCCTCAACCCCGCCCACGCCATCGCCCGCCTGGGCGGCTACAGCGCCCCCGAGCAGGCCGAGACCAAGCGCCTCTCCCACAAGGCCGACGTCTACGGCTTCGGCGTCCTCCTCCTCGAGGTCCTCACCGGAAAATCCCCTTCTCCGGCGAGGCCTCGCAGGGTCGGTGAGGAGGAGGAGGGATTGGATCTTCCGAGGTGGGTGAGGTCGGTGGTCAAGGAGGAGTGGACGGCCGAGGTGTTCGACGAGGAGCTCTTGAGGTACAAGAACATCGAGGACGAGCTGGTGGCGATGCTCCACGTGGCGCTGGCGTGCGTGGCGCTGGCACCTGAGAAGAGGCCGTCGATGGGGGAGGTGGTGAGGATGGTGGAGGAGATCAGGGTGGAGGACTCGCCCGTCGGGGAGGAGGACTATGATGAGTCCAGAGACTCGCTCGCCACTACCGAGGACGGGTTAGGTTAGTGGCGAGCGAGATCTGGTATCCGTCACTTCACTCACGACTTTTTCCTACTGATACCGGTTCGAGTTTTGAATGTTTTTGTGTTGTTCCTGATATGTGGAAGCTGTTTATGTTTGTTTTGTTTTTTTTCGTAATTGTTGCAGGTCATGTGATCTTTGTCCTCCGGCCAACTAGGTTATGTTATTTAGTTACGTGCTTGTCTTAAGCGTAAATTTAAATGGGTAATTTGTATTTTTCCAATAGCAAGTTGGATTCTATGAATGAGTGGAACAAAAATGAAAACCCATGTATTTAATTGTTCCAAATCTGTATGATTTGATATGTTTAATTCCATCATATTAAAATTACGGGTTCTCGTCAGCTTACGAGATAAATTTTGTCTTTGTAAGGACAACAATAAAACATGTTTGAGTCATGTTTGATGATCTTTATTCTTTACTCAATTGAATCAAAGGTACCGAATCTTTGTCAATGACACATGAAACAGGTTTAGTAATTATTGTCTTATATTCAAATAAAAGTAATGGAAAGTTTTGTGAGAACAATTACAAATAGGGTGTAAACAAGCTGAGTCGAGCTTCATTTTGGCAGGGCTCAGCTCGGCTCATGAAAAAAGTGTTTGGCTTGAGCTCGGCTCGGGCTCGAACGAGCTTATACAACTAAGCTCGAGTTTGGCTCGAAATAAAATAAACGAGCTCGAGCTTGGCTCGATTTGATTTGCTTAAATTTAAATACAAATATTCATTAAAAATTAAATAAATGATAAATAATAAATGACCCAACTTGGGATTTATTTGACTAGTCTAATTCTATTATGAGTATTTTCTAAATATTTTAATATAATTTATTAAATATTAAACAAGCCCGCTCGCAAACATATTGAGTTTTAAAAGATTAGGTTCGAGCTCAACTCGTTTATCATACGAACCCAATTTTTGAGCTCGAATTTGGCTCGAGCTCGAGCCGAATATTTAACAAGCCGAGCTTGAGCGGCTCGTTTATACTCTAATCAGAAATACCATGTAAGGGTAGGAACATGGGTTTATTTGTCCACTGCCAAAGTCCCAAATCATACCATTTGGGCCTCTCAATTCCACTTCTCAAATTTAAGTTTGGGCCTAACAGTTTCTTGATTTCTTAACTTTAAGTGTAGTTGGGCCATATTTAGTAGTTTTTGTTTCTTAACTAGGTCAACCACAATAATGGATCTTCGTCGAATTTAGAGTATTTTACTTTCTTTACAGCACGATAACTAATTGTACGGTGAGTTTGGACAGATTTAATAATTTTATCTCATGCCATGTGAAATCATAGATATTTAGCACTCCGTCAAGTTTGTTGAATATTTACGCGAACCTAGTCGAGTCTAAATTTAGGAATGGTAAGAAAATTCGAATCTAATGGGTACCTGATCAACCCATCTCGTTCTAAACAGATGAAACTCGATGTTTTGCGGGTTCGGGTCGGGTTCAAGTTGACCTAGCACCCATACGAATTTAAAATAATACCAGTTTATATATTAATATTATGTAATATAATTTACATTTTTATTTAAAAAAAAGTAATAAACCTAAATTTTAATTACCAACTCAATAAAAAAACCTAAATTAATATAATATAACATATATTTATATTAATTTTTGTACTTGTGTGGTACAAAAATTAGTTGATTGAATCAATATTTGAATTTTCGGGTCAGGTTTAGGGTTACAAATAAAACCCGTACCCGACGGATTTTTTGCGGGTCGAACACCCGCTCACGGTGAATGGGTTCGAGTGCCGATTTGGCTAAATCCGGCCCAAACCCGGCCCGTTGCCATCCTAAATCTGATTTGACACTGCTGACCGACATAGGTTATATTTTAACATGAGTAGTGATTCACAATATTTTCACTCTTAATATTCTCTTATTTGACATCAGAGCAAGATGATACCACCCTTTACCACGTAGTGATTTCTTTGCGACCACTGTCTTGCTCATCGTCTGTCCGTACAATAATATTTTATTCATGTTACAAGAAAACAACGTTAAACGCTTTAAAATACACAAATCAACCAATATATTAAATCAACTTGTTGAGTTGTTCTAGAATGTGTTTGACCCTCTCTCCAAGTTGAGTCGATTTGGGCCCACCAAACTTAGACCTCAGTACGAGTCATGAAACGAAACCATGTGCAAAACCAAACCAAACCATGCGTACGAAAATTCCTAAAACTTGCATGTCACAGTCAACGACACAACGATTCGGTCAGCCATGTGAAATAATAAAGAAAAAGAAGAGAAAATCAACGACCTAGAGTTTACGACATCGTGAAAATCAAAGCCCATCGAACCAGACGCACACCGTATCAGCTCTGTGCCGGAACGCACTCTATCACCATTGAAACTTACAAAGTTACAATATAGTCAAATCTTTTACTAGGCTGCTCGAATTAGTCTCGTTAAATATTTAGTTCGAATTTATTATAAGTTATGGTATGATATGAACTTAAATTATATTTAATTAATTAATAAAATAATTATATTTGAACTTAATATTTTAACAACATATTAGCATTATAATCTTCTTATATTTTAATAATATTGATAATAGAGCATTTACTATAATAAAATTGAACTGTCCTGAATTTTAATTTGATTATCTTTTTAACATGATTTCAAATTTAACTCTTAAACTGTGTTCGAGTTCAGCCTAAAAAATAACGGTTGATTCAACTCTTTAGAGTATTCTACTACTAATCAGTGGTATTCTAAAATCGTTAAATGTTAGTCAGGCATAGAAATAAAATTTTAGAGTAATAAGAAATTAGTCGGGAGTTAACAAATGATTAATCAACTTAATAACTAAGAGATAATTACTGCATAGTATACACTTAACTAAACATGTTTTACACATAAGTACGCTTAACGTCTTTTTTTAAATATCTTTTTATCTCACTTAAAATTCAAAATCAACGGTTTCATCCCAAATAAACTTATCGAACGGGCGATCGGTATGGAGAAGGCAAAATTTCAAGAGTTGAAAAGACCATTATAATTTTATAGACGGGCTGGAGAAACAACACAGACAACCCAAGTACGTTATAAAGCCTCTTCAGATATCGCGCTGAGATTCGAACCTTGAATTTGAGTCTAAATAATATATTCTAACAAGACTATTAATTATTGGGCCAACTCACGGTGACAAAAGTTATTGAGTATTAATCGAACAAATAGGTAAGTAATATTCCGAAGGATATATGGATAAAATATGACTATTGGATATACACGTGACATCCACGTGTGACCAAAACCACCCACCCACGAGCTCTCATGGGCCCCACGGCCCAAACCTTTTCCCCTCCTCCACGAAAACCACGCGACTGCTTCGGCGCAGGGCGCCGAATCCATCTAACGGCCCGCAACCCGCCACGTGTCCTTTCCTCAAGAAGTGGAATAAAAAACCGAAATAAACCCATAACTGTGTACTCAGAAAAAAAAAAGGAAAGGAAAGTCGCGTAGCTCGCCAAGTCTGAAGGAAGATTCTTCTTCTTCTTCTTCTTCTTCCTCATCTCCGATCTCTGTAGCGTTCTCGATTTCGCCTCTTTTGTTTCGTAGTTCCAGAGACCTCTGATCCGCGAAGATGCATGCCAATCACTTGCTCCTCGAAGAGCCGATCAGGATGGCCTCGATCCTCGAGCCGTCCAAGTCTGTGAGTACTCGCTGCCTCTCTCTCTTTTTTTTTTCTGATTTTTTTTCGTGTTTTTTGTACGGATCTGTGTTGATTTTTGATGTTGTGAAAGCATTTTCATTCGGTGATCTTTGTCTGCGAACCGATTGACGCGTGTTGTTTAGATTGAATCTGGTTTCTGAGGTTTTTGCGGTTTTTGTCGATGGCAGAATTTTTTCCCCGCAATGACGAAGATCGTGGGGACGCTGGGACCGAGGTCTCGATCCGTGGAGGTCATTTCCGGTTGTCTCAAGGCTGGGATGTCCGGTGAGTCATTTTTTAGCTGATGATTTGTTTCGAAATCGATTGATGGAATAGGGGTTTTGAAGTTGGGATGATTGGGGACTGATGATTTTGGTTGTGTTTTTGTTTGTGTAGTTGCTCGATTTGATTTTTCATGGGGAGGACCTGAGTATCACCAGGAGACTTTGGAGTCTCTGAAGGCGGCTGTGAAGAGCACTAAGAAGCTCTGCGCTGTATGTTTTTTTATCAGGGTTTTTGATTGTTTTTATTTTTGGCGATAAATGTTTGCTTGTTATTGTCTGTTTAGATTGGTCTTATTGTTGTTACTTTGGTCGGTAGCTGCCCAATTTTTATTGCTATGGGAAAAAAATAAGTTCTTAAATATGGACGGGCGTGTATTGTTTTTACAACACTGTCCCACCAGATATGAAACTTGCCCAGATGGAGTTCTTGTTGGTTGATATTATAAATGATTTGATAATTTGGTACTCAGTTATTGAGGTTTCACAAATATGTAATTATGAATAGCATGGTGGTTGGTTTTGTAAATGCTATTCTGCTCGGCTAAGTTCTTCTGAAATAATTTTCCAGGTTATGCTTGACACTGTTGGTGCCGAGTTGCAAGTTGCTAATAAGAGTGAGAAACCCATTTCACTTCTGGCTGATGGGCTTGTTGTTCTCACGCCTGATCAAGGACAAGAAGCCTCGTCGGAGCTATTGCCAATCAACTTTGATGGACTTGCAAAGGTTTGATCATTTGTCTCTTACATACATAACATTTTTACTCGGTTAGAAAAATATACTATACTAAACACTGCTTTCCATATATATGTTGACCTTTGTTCTATATCCGAGTAATGGCATGAAAAACCTTTTACAGGGTTTGATTATGGTTCTACTTTGCTGAACTCTCCTGATTATAATTCGTTTTGCAGTCAGTGAAGCCCGGAGACACAATTTTTGTGGGTCAGTACCTTTTTACTGGAAGTGAAACTACTTCTGTCTGGCTTGAGGTATGTAGAAGGAAATTTTCTTGTTTATATGTCAGTTAATTTGTTTTTAAAAATACTCTTTTCCTCTCTTATTATGAGGCTGATAATCTTTGTTTGGAACTGAGTAGGTTTCTGAATTGAAAGGGCAAGATGTGGTTTGTACTGTAAAGAACTCTGCTACACTGGCTGGATCATTGTTCACTATGCATTGCTCTCAAGTTCATATTGATATGCCAACACTTACTGAAAAGGATAAGGAGGTATGAATGAATGACACTTGTTACAGCACTCTTTTGCCTTTCTCTTAAAGTAGCTGTTTGAGTTTCTATGTTGGCTCCTTTTAACTGTTCTGTGATATATCTGTGCCAGGTCATAAGTACTTGGGGAGTCCAGAATAAGATTGACTTCCTCTCATTGTCTTACACCAGGCATGCTGAAGATGTTCGCCATGTAGGGGATCGTTCTTAAATTATTTCAACCTTTTTTCTTTGGTATTATCATGCTTTCTTCATAAACTGTGCTTACGAGCTCCATTGTGATACGCTGCAGGCCCGTGAATTTCTTTCTAAGTTTGGTGACATCAGTCAGACACATATCTTTGCAAAAATTGAGAATGTAGAGGTGAGTTGCATATATTATGTCTGGTTCAACTTTCCATATAATTTTCGTTTTCAGTGGTGGTGTTCTGTTATTGTAGCTGACTTTGTACCCTGTCCTTTCCAGGGTTTGAACCATTTTGATGAGATCCTTCAAGAAGCAGATGGTATTATCCTCTCCCGTGGAAACTTGGGCATTGATCTCCCACCGGAGAAGGTCAATATCTTAACTTGATCAAAGTAGTCTTTCTACTAATGTAAAATTGTGCTACCAAAATGAGTAATTGTTAAATAATCAACGATGTAGATGGCTATCCGTAGGATAGTGTAATTGTGATGCTACTGCAAACATAAATTTCTGCGAAACTTGTTAAAAGTAGATGTTGTTGCTTAATAATCAGTATCAACTTTGTAGGTGTTCCTATTCCAAAAAGCTGCTGTGTACAAGTGTAATATGGCTGGAAAGCCTGCCGTGGTAACCCGTGTTGTAGACAGTATGACTGACAACTTGAGGCCAACTCGTGCTGAAGCAACAGATGTTGCCAATGCTGTGCTGGATGGTATGTTATTGTCTCATTGAATTGGCTTCTTTTTTGAGGTCCTGTAAAAACTGGATTGTTCATATTTGCTGATAGCAAATCTGTGTGCTTTGTGCAGGAAGTGATGCAATTCTTCTGGGTGCTGAGACTTTAAGAGGGTTGTACCCTGTTGAAACTATTTCTATTGTTGGCAAAATTTGTGCTGAGGTAATTTCTCGTTTTGATAAACAGACACATGCATACATATATATTATAATAAAGCAGGTATAGCCATGTTGTAGGTAGGATTCAATGGAAATCTAATACAATTAGTGCTGCTCTTTTACTGTTATATAACAACCCAAATTTCAACATTTTTTGTTTCAGTTGGGTTCCTTTCTCGAGTGTTATGGAACTTGATGATTTTCTTCGTATAAAATCATGCTAGGCCTAGTCGTACTTGGTGAAAATGATTGGTACTATAGATATTTTTTGGACCTTAACATCCATATCATCTTATCTAAATTTGAGGCGGTTTTAAGCGCAAGAGTTGACGAAAAAAGCTCTAATAAAATATCCCCCAAGTGCTATTATGCTACAATGGCACTTATTATATACATATTTCAAGGTGATGGCTATAACTGGTTGCTGAATTTGCAGTGATCATGATATCTCTAGAGAAAAAATTCTCTACGTTTTGAATATAACTTGCTTCTTGTTTTATTTCTATGTTTCCCTTATTATTTTGCACGAGCTCTTACTAATGGTCTGCACTTCCTAAATTTGATGTAGGCTGAGAAGGTTTTTAACCAAGACCTGTATTTCAAGAAAACTGTCAAGTATGTTGGGGAACCAATGTCTCATTTGGAATCTATTGCTTCCTCTGCGGTAATTACCTGTGTTCCTTTCTTGTTTGATGAATGCACTTTGAGATTCAGAAGCTCATGATTGCACATTTTTGTTTTCAAGCATTCACTTATTTTTAGATTAAACATGTTTTAATCATTACATGTGTTACATGCTCATACCTACTACCTCTTGTCCAGGTACGAGCTGCTATTAAGGTGAAGGCATCCGTTATTATTTGTTTTACTTCATCTGGAAGAGCTGCAAGGTAATCTATTGAATATATTAGCTTCCGGAATATATTTAGAAACACACATGTTTCTTCGTTTACTAGGATGCAAGCTGGTATCAAGAATATAATCAATATTACTAATATGTACTATACATGTTTTTTGCAGATTGATTGCCAAATATAGGCCGACAATGCCAGTTTTATCGGTTGTTATCCCTCGTCTGAAGACAAATCAACTAAAGTGGAGTTTCAGCGGGGCTTTTGAGGTATGCTTGACTCTGATATGTTTTTCTAATTGAGACTGATATTTTAATATCTTACACAAGGATGTAGACTGAATTATTCATTAATTTAGGAAAATTGCGTATGTTTGTAATATCATAGATATAGCTATCTAAATATGGATTATTTGTTATGTTGTAGTTTCTAGTTTAATTTCATCTCTTCCTGCATTAATGATGGAATTTTGAAGAAAAAATATCACATTTAGATAATATATATGCATTGGCTAGTATATAATAACACTGTGATTTATACTCATGACTATCCAAACTAATGAGGTTTCTTCTTGATGTTTGTTAGGCAAGGCAATCACTTATTGTTCGAGGTCTCTTCCCCATGCTAGCAGATCCCAGACATCCTGTAAGTTCTATTTCATTTTGAGATTTCAATGAATTTATAATTTTATAGTGTAGATTGTGTGTACTATTTCCTTCTTTTTATGTGGTGGAAATATAACATTCATATTGAATGAGTCGTGTGACTAGGGTTGTAAATGAGTCGAATCGAGCTTAGTTTTGTGAATGCTTGACTCGAGAAAAAAGTGACCGCTTGGCTCGAGCTTGACTATAATGAGCGCGAATCCAATTTGGGCTTGAGCAGCTCAACTCATTTACACCCGTACTCGTTTGTCGTTTACTAATTTGCCTGGCAATCTTTTCCATTCTACAATTCTATCCACTTACCTGTGTTGTAGAAAATGCTAGTCGGCAGGACAGTGCCTTGTGAGGATTAATTGGAAATTAAATTGGATTAAAGGATTAATCAAGGACTAATCATGGATTTTTACAACATTTCCACTTACTACTTGTGTGTGCTTATCATGTGTTTTTTTCTTTTCCAGGCGGAGTCAACAAATGGAACAAATGAATCAGTTCTAAAGGTTGCGCTCGATCACGGAAAGGTTGCGGGAGTTATAAAGTCGCATGATCGGGTTGTGGTCTGCCAGAAGGTTGGAGATGCATCAGTTGTTAAGATCATTGAACTTGAAGACTAGAAGAAAGAAGAGTAGCATCACCATTTCTTTCCCTCATTTTTGGTAGCGGTCTGTGTTGCCGCCTTATATTCTAATGTATTAAGTCATGGGGAAGATCCATGAATCACAATTTAGCTTCTCTTTTTGTTGGGACAAAACAAAGATTTGCAGTAGTGTTGCTACTTTATATACAACATTGTGTCCTCGCTGTAGCTTCAACTCATTCACCTGAAATTTCTTGCTTATGCTTAGAAATGGATAGAAATGGAGGGTCTATTGATCTCATTTCTTATCCTATCAGATCTGAAGCATTTGGTTCTGAGAGATTCTTGCCTCTTAAGATGAAAATGGAGCGAATTTTGTAATCTCTGACCTGATCTTGTATGATAAGGAACACTGAATCTCCATTGAATTTGGAGAAAATTTTCTCTGAACTCAACGAGAACTCGGTCCCTAATCTGACGAGATAGAGAACAAGAATCACTAAATCTATTCAGTTACCATCTTATGGAGATGGAAATCCATGAACTCAACGAAGACCTAATATACAATAGGGTACACACTGAATAAGCAAGCCTTGAAGTGTGATTCATATACGCTACAAAGAAATGAAGAAGCAAAATCCAGACGAACGCGAAGACGAAACAAATGAACTACTTTCAGTACATATTAGATTGCAGAAACTAACAACAAAAAGATTATCAACATTAGTTTTCATCTACAGCCTATGATGTAGCGATCGATATGTACAATTACAATTCATCCAGTTATGGAAGATGGATCAGCCTTCCTATTTGAAGAAAGCTGGTGCTTCTGCTGGTGAAGAAGATCAAGCAACTCAACCTCTCTCTTCCTAACAACAACAACCATCATCTCGTTTTCGATCCTCCTCCTCTCGTTCTCGAGCTTGGCCCTCTCCATCTCCCTCTCCTTCTCGCTGCTAAACTTGATCCATTTCAGCCTCTGCTTCTCTATCTCGAGAGCCTCGCATTGGTACCTCATGTTCTCCTCCTCTAACCTCATCAACTGAGCCCTCATCCATTGCTTCTTCTCCCATTGGCTCCTCGCCTCGTCCTGGAGCACGCTCGTCACCTCATCACTAAGTCGCTGAAGCGACCGCGATGGCGACAGGGATGGGGATGGGGATTGCCGCCCTTTTTGTGAATATCTTTCGTCGTTTTCATCTTTATCATCGTATTCTCGCCTACATTTACCCCGCAAGCCCTCCGAGGGATCATCCTCATCTTCATCGCCGCCTTCCTCGCTGCTTATGCCTTTTTCGGGAGCGCCCTCAAGTGATTGAGGAGTCGCCTGAGGAGCGCTGTCATGGCCGCAACTATTGTGGTAAGCGCACATTTCCCTGAAGAACAAGTGCTTCGAGCTCAACAACTTCCGAGCCTCCTCCTTCATCTTCGCCGACAGATCCATCCCCTCCAACAAACCCTGATTCTCCACGACCCGACAGGCGGTGCCCTTCCCGAGTATGTCGTTCACCCTCTTGTACCTCTTGTTCAGGTCGTTGAACTTGTCCTCGCATTGCTGAGGGGAAACGTAAAACCCTTTCTCCATCAACGCCCGAGAAACCGACTTCCACTTCCCCTTCTTCTGCAGCAACAACCCTACACTCACCACTCCCTTCTTCTTCCCGTCGCTCGCCTCGGTCCCAGGCCCGCCCTCGTCGCCAATGTAGTAGACTGCCACTATGAGCAGCCTCACCATGTTATCGGTCCACTTCATCCTCTGCCACAGGGACACTTTCTTCCCCCCATCAGCAGCACAACAGCGCTCGTCGTCGTCGCTGACCGCCACTTGCTGTTTAGCAGATTGCCGAGGTTGTGGGTTCTGACGAACATAACTAGCAACCATTGGTGGGTGGTGGTGAATAGGGTTAGGGTTTCGTGGTTGTTGGTGTAGAGGCATTTCTAACCCTAACATTCCCGAAAACATTCGATTAGACTTCATAGAAATGTGTTCTACACAAATTTAAACAAAACCCTAATTGGCACAGTACAATACAATACAATTCAAGGTCAATACACAAGAGTAAAAATTCAGAAATGTACGGTAAAACATAAAATTGGAACCTACCCAGATGCTTGAATTGGTACTAAAACAAAACAGAGAATCTAATAATCCCAAAAATGGCGGCAATTTTGAGATTGAAGCTGAAATCGAATTTAAGTACGGTAATTCAGAAAATTGGAACCTACCCAGATGGTTAAATCAGAATCAGAACAAAACCCAGAAGACAAAAATCCCAAAAATGAAAGGTTAGAGCTGAAATCAAATCGTGGCATGAGCTCAATGTGAACTAGAAATGGAAAGCGATAGAGAAGCGAAGAAATGGAGAAGAGTGGAGGGTTTATACAGACAACACAAGTGTTGGAGCAGACGGTTTTGGGTATTGGCGGGTTTGAGGTGTGGAGGCAATGGTTTTGCTCTTCACAGCCATTTTTAGCCTCAAACCCACAGATTTAACAAAAACTGCGTCTCCTCCTAATCTACGGTTTTAACTGCTAGTCAACTCTACGGCCGGCGGTAAACAAGTCGAATCGAGCCTTTGAATGGTATGATTCGGTTCAGGTTTCAGTTCGAATGAATTTATACGACTATGTTAAAAGAACTAAGTATGCTTGTATACAAATCTGTGACGAGTCGTTATTGAGTACAGACGATAACAGGACATGTTCAAAATAAATTTAACTATTCTTAATTTTTACCTCGTTAAATTATACATATTAAGTACTCGTCGAAATTAAATATTTTTTTCTTATACATATCACGACAAAAAGATAATTTAGGCGTTTTGAAAATATATTACTTTGATCGTATGACTAACAACGAATAATGCTTTACAGTTACTGGCTTGGATATTTTCGATTTTTAAATATTAGTGATGATTTCAGTTAGGTACATCCGACGAAACCTTTTTTTCATATGAGTACATTTTAAAAGTTTTTTTTTCAATTTCGTAAGTCACATGAACTAAACTTTTTATCATTGTTCCATATTCTATAACAGTTTTTATGAAATGAAATTTTTTGATGCAACGTGCGTGGTTAGAAAGAATTATTTATCAAAAATTCGTTGATTTTTGCGAATACCGAAGATGATAGATTTGAGAGAAATCTCGATTTTTTTCTACTAAATAACATAAACGTATGACAATGTTTAAATAGTCAAAACCTAATCGCAAAAAAGAAAATAAATTATAAAAATTGTCAAAAGTGACCGGAACTTAGGAAATTGCGGTTTTGACCTCCAAGATGACCTTGGATAGCCGAAATTCATCGTACGTCAAGGCGAAGCAATGTGTTTTCCTCAGAACGCCGTTTCCGCCCCAAAAAACACTAGTATTTTATCGAAATTCGACACTTTTCTGATTTGCACTGCATCAGTTTTACCCTTCTTTAAATAATTGATTTATTAAAGTTTAAAGCATATTAATCTTGTAATGGCCCACTGAGACTTGTGAGTTGAGGTTTTGGTGTCACAACCAATCAAAATGGCCACTCACGTGTCACTTCACTTGTGTGTGCCTTGTGAATTTGTGATAAATAAAGCATATGTTAATATACACAAATAGTCACGTGCCATTGCAACCAAAGCACGCGCTTCATTTTCAAACCAAATCCGATTCCCGGGCCCGCCATGAACCAGCTCGGCCCACAAACATTAACCCCACGATAAATGGGCTATATACTCCCAAGCCCAACAAGAGGCCCATACGCAAAAAAAATTATTTTCTTATTTGCTACGCGTGCGAAGAATTGTAGTAAGGTTCGGTTCCAGCAAATAGCCAAACACCACCTTCCTTCCTCAATTTTCTCTCACTTTCTCGCCATTTCCCACACTTTCCCGGAAAATACAAATGAAGACGAAAATCGCCAGCATCGGAGCACACACCACAGTCACCACTTTCTCGTCAGCCAAGATGTGTTGACTCGACTCAATCAACAACAACAACGACGAATCGAATCACCGTTGATCGATCTCTCTGAATCCGATCCTCTTCTCCGATCCCAAACCCGCTCCAGTAGCGAACCACTGGCCATGAATTGAGCTCGGTTCAACACAGCTCAATTCATGGGTGCGTCGCTCTCGAACCTGACCGACGGCTCGACCGGCCCGGGGCTCGGGGACATACCGGAGAGCTGCGTGGCCTGTGTCTTCCTCTACCTCACGCCGCCGGAGATCTGCAACCTGGCGAGGCTCAACAGGGCGTTTCGCGGCGCCGCCTCCTCCGACGCCGTCTGGGAGTCGAAGCTCCCGCCGAATTACAGAGATCTGCTCGATCTCTTGCCTCCCGAGAATTGCCAGAAGCTGCGCAAGAAGGACGTGTTCGCCCTCCTCTCGCGCCCAGTTCCGTTCGATGATGGCTTCAAGGTCCGTGACAATCTAATTGATGGTTGTTCTAGTTCGAATTTAGATGATGATTGGAAATTAGGGTTTTCAGTTTTTTGCTCTAATTGTGTTAATTACTTCTTTTTTCGTCTTAATGATTCGTTTTGGGGATTTGCAGCAAGTGTGGATAGACAGAGTGATGGGAAGGGTGTGCATGTCAATATCAGCTAAGGCCATGGCGATTACTGGGATCGAGGATCGGAGATACTGGACTTGGATTCCAACTGAAGAGTCCAGGTTAGCTTCTAAAATTTCAGCTTGGAAATGAAAACTTCAAAGTAATGATATGTGTCATAATTGTAAAGTTGGAAGCTTTGTGAGGTAGAAAATTACACTTGCAGGCCATAAATTTCCAGCTGTTTTTTGTGTGTATGTATTGAACCTTGAATTGATTAAAATAGTTTAATCGCTGGTTTGTTTGTTTTTTGCTTGATGAGAAAATTTTCCTGTGACGAGAATAGTTTAAATTGTGTTTTATAACTATTATAGTTTATCTTTGTGGCAGTGTTATAAAAATCCCCGATTTGTCCGATTAATCCCTAATTAATCTATTATTAGTTCCCGATTTATCCTTCAATCAGATTTATTCTCAATTAATCCCCGATAAATCCTCGATTAGTCCCCAGAATGCCCTCTCAGCACGACCAGTGCCTAGCGTTTTTTAAAACATTGTTTTGTTGTGGTTTTGAAGATGTAAATATGAACATTTAAACACGTTGCTGGACTTTTTGAATATATACTTGAAGGGTAAAGTAATTTTGCTTAGGAGTATAATCGGTGTTCTAAAAAACGCTAGGGGCCAGTCGGGCGGATAGGGGCTCTGGGACTAATGGGAATTAATAGGGGATTGATCAGAGATTGATCGAACTAGTCGGGGAATATTAGAACCCTGAGTATAATCAATTATGTAAATGCAATTGTAGTTAGATGGATTTCCTATATAATCAGTTACAACTAAATTTGGGAAGGAGCATAAACAGGATCGTTCACTGCAAATATTGCCTGTTGTGTTTTTCAATGCATTATTATTAGTTCAGTTGGTTTACGGTTTACCTAGTATAAGTAAAGCCCTATGGGAATGTCTCAATTTATAATTAGTCCCAATTTTGTTCATTGCAGGTTCCATGTTGTTGCCTATTTACAGCAAATCTGGTGGTTTGAAGTAGATGGGGCGGTAAAGTTTCCTTTTCCTGCTGATATCTACACTTTATTCTTCAGGCTTCACTTAGGAAAGCCTTCCAAAAGGCTTGGACGACGTGTATGCAGCTTTGAGCATGCTCATGGTTGGGATATAAAGCCGGTAAAGTTTGAGTTTTCTACTTCTGATGGCCAGCAAGCATCATCTGAGTGCTGTTTAGATGAGACTGAGCCTCATGACTCGCACATTACTACCCATAAACGTGGATGCTGGATAGACTATAAAGTTGGTGAATTTATGGTCAGTGATTCAGAACCTGCAACTGAAGTAAGATTTTCCATGAAACAAATTGATTGCACACATTCCAAAGGTGGGCTTTGTGTAGATTCTGTATTTATAATCCCGAGCAATTTGAGAGAGCGCAAGGGAAAAGGGGGTCTGAAGTAGCTGTGAAACCAAGGAGCCAAACCTGAGGGTCGTGTTATTTAGTATGCCTATGATCCCGATCCCTAGGCATTTCAGTTTAAATATCATACGATTTACACTTACGAAGGTTTTTGATGTTTTAGTCTCGGAGGATGTCATCTTAATTGGTTTTTGAAGTAGGTATGTGTCCTCTATGGTTATGTAATTTTTAACACCAAGTTGTTTGTGCTTCACTTATTTTTTTTAATTCATAGATTCACATGTTTTGAGATCAGCCACTTGTGTCAGAGCCTGTGCATTTGTGTGCAAATTTTGAATCACAAGCAAACATATAGCTGTAAATGTTTGTGCAATGGTGAATTGTTAAAGATCACATTGAATTACCGCTCTCTTCTCAATCAGTCGTTCTAACGACTGACTAATGTCTGCTGATCTGCTCTATTTGTACTCAACTGGAAAACTAGCATAACATCAGATAGTAAACCACCTTTTACGTGTAATATGTGCGCTAGTAATTGAAATTTGAGTGTTGCTTTCACTGGACTATTAAAATTTTATCCACTCCAGTTTTATCCTCACTTTTAGTGTACTCTGCATGTTTTTGCTCTTGGTGATAGTTTTCAGGTAGGATCCCGGTGGAAGCTGATCGTGCACTATGTTCCAAAGAGGTATATAGCTCTTTCACTGTCCCGAACATTCTGATGCAAGAAGCTTCATCTGTGAGATTATATTCCTTTGAAAAAGACACCAGTAACATATTTATCGCAATATTTACAGATTTGTTGTTTTGTCAATGATATATTATTTCTGTATTGGTATTCTCATAAATTCTCGCTAGAAGGGTCTGAATTGACCTTAGGTAGGTTCAACCAGTCCGTATGTGGATGTTGACATAGTTAGAACTTAGAAACTAGTTGCGGTACTACTAACTATATACATTGACTTGTGAACATCAAAATGAGATTGCTCTGGTGGGGTCGTTATTTTCTTGTGCACCCTTTCTAGATGTTATCTTTGGTACACACAGCTGTGGCGCATTGAAATGGTAGACTACTCTCTCTGCCATTAGAAAGCAGATAGAGTGTGGACCACTGTAGCAGTAGGAATCGAAAACCTGTTTCGTGTGTGGTCAGTTTCGTTCCCTTTTTCTTGTTCCGATTTGGTTATGCGCCATTGGTGTCAAATGTCTCTGGTTTGGTTCATATAGTCTTGTTAGCTGTTTGTCCATTTAAGCTTAGCTGCTACGGAGAAGGAAAAAAGTAAAAACTCGCACGAAATCATGAAATTGAATGTTGAAAAGTATTGTCTATCATAAGAGGAGGCTCTGATGAATTGCGTTTAAACATCCCATTGCCTCTCTATTCATGGTTTGATATTCATTGAACTGTTGTGGTCTGCCAAGTTCCTTGCTGATGTTCATATTTCGAAAACTCGTGTTTTGCAGGTGTTTTGATGATCAAGGACGACATATTCACAGAAAAAGAGAAAAAGGGTACTCAAAACAATAGTTTCTTTCTTTCACGAGTCTCACTTTCAGTTGAAGGGTTTGTGTCGATGGCCTAGGTATTATAGGAGTACCAAATTTGAGTTCATTTAGCACACTACCTAGAGTTTGTTGTAGATTTGTAGCACACCCTCTTCATTTTCATTTCCATGGAAAATTCAAAGGTGTTTTGGGGTAAAAATTTCCACGAGCAGGTAGCTATAAATTAGAGGCATTGATCTGTCCAGTTTTGCGCCGGATGGTTCATTTATTGGTACTGTTAATATTGCAGATAGGCATAGATGTGTACATTTTTCTGGGCAGCTTGTACTTGTTCTATACTCTTTTTGTGTATTTATGTCATTACCCTCCAGAAAGGTCTAGACAAACAAATTCGAAGTTTACCCAAATGCCAAATCCCAAAACTTGGGGTTAGGCCCACTTAATCCTTGATTAGCTTCTGATTAATCCTTATTTTTGATTAATCATTTAATTCGATTTATTTTGTAATTAGTCCGTAGAAGGCTCTCTCCAATCGCCTAGCATTTTATAGTACATATGTTGGATTTAGGTCGGGGCTGGTGGGAGGAATAGGGATGGTAAAAAATCCATGAACTCGACAGAATTTAGTGCCCCCAATTTGACGAGGTAGGAGAGGAGGTTACTAAATCCGTTCTAATCTCTCGCCTTGTTGCCATCTTATAAAGAGGCAAAATACTTTCAACCTTTGGATGACAACAAGGTGAGTTTATGGTGGACTTAGTGATCTCGTTCTCTACCGCATCGTGTCAGAAGAATTGGCTCCTCCGTTGGGTTCAGATATTTTTGCCTTTATATAGGCTGGTAACGTATCGGAAGGGTTAAGTGATTTCTATGCCCTAACCCCATAATATCGAGTACACCAAATTTTTGTTGGGTTTGAGATTTTTGTCATGTCAAAACTCGATGTAATTCAGTATTTCTCATTCGATATAATACGAGACAAAGACCACCAAATATGTACCATTCCTTTTTCCCTAGTGGGAGGGTACATTGTGGGTGGTGGTGCATGATCTACAAGAAGCTTTCACAGCTTTGAGATTGTAATTTGGCAAACCTAATGTGAATGGAGTAGGTGTGTTTGTTTATTAGTAGTAGGTGTGTTTATTACAATTTACAAGTTTCTATCACTTTACCCAAAACCAGTAGTCCTATCCAAGACACATTTTAGTTCAAATTATCCTACATTTTTTACTGCTTTACCCTTCCCTTCTATTTTATTTAATAAAAATTAAAATTTATATGCTCAAGCTATCAATTTTTCTCTACTCCAAAACTTAATTTTGGGAAAAAAACTTGTGGGGTTAATTTATTAAACTATACAGCCATACAAGTCATGTGCAAAATAAAAATAATGCATTTGAAATAATTTCTTATGATTTGATTATTTATTTACCAACTTAAAATTTTGTGTAAATAAATATTCCATTAATTGGGAAGAGAAAATCTTGAGAATAAGAAATATGAACAGAAGTATATATATAGTACTCTAAAGCTGTGCATCATGACATTGTACTTTTGATTTTTGCATGTTTTGTTCATGTAACAGTTAAGACTGTATGTACCTTTGGTACTCGCTTGAGTCAAAATAATGTTATTTTCTCATAATTAACCTATTTCTACAAAATAATGTCATTTTCTCTTAAAAAAAGATTATTTTTTCAAAGAAATATGTAAATAAAGTATATGTGTTTAACCCTTCTCAAATGGTACGGTTCGGATGAGTTCAGTGATGTATATTTCTCGGCTAGTCGAATTGGAATTTAAGTTTTTAATAAGTTTAGATTATTCATAGATTATTTCGTTTTTGTATTTTTATATTTAATTCCGTTAGAATAAGATACTAAATCCTACGGAGTTCGAGAATTTTTATCATCTTTATTTCTAAATAAGTTTTATAGGAATTTCATGTTATATCGTTTTCTCTTAAAAACAGGAATGTACTTCACAAAATTACTAGTGAAACACATACATTTTGTGTGTTCTTGTTTGTTGTTTTCGATTTACTTTGTTTCTTGCTTTTATTACAACAGTAATGTATGCGTGTGACATTAAAAATCTCTGTATAGGTCAAATGTGCAGTGTTGGTGTTGTCCTAAAAAATGGCAAAAATCAACGGCCAGATTTTGATCAGAGACCAATCCAAGCCATTGACGTGGAGGTAAAAACAACAGTTCCAAATCCTCCAAGTATCTCACTATTTATTTACTGCCACTCTGAGTTACTCTTCCAATTCTTGTGTTTCACAAATGGTTAAAAAGAAAAATTCACTGTGAACTGTCGGATACAATTCTGAGTTTTACCATTGTATTCAGCTAAAAGAAGATATATACCATATGTATGTATAATTTTCTATCTTGCTATTAATGCACACAAGGTGTTCGATGAAATGTCCCAAAGAGTTTTTATTTCACATAACTCCAACTAGTTGTTGTGGGTGTTGGTTGATTCAATTGGCTCTGTGTTTTTTTAGTTTGAATTTTCTCGAGAAGTTCGAAATTAGTGAACTGGGTTTCTCAGATTTTCACAGCAATCTAAAAAAAAATTCAATGGAGGTGTCTCTGTAGTTAGTTCTTGTGTATGAGGTGTTGTTATCAACTTGCTATTAATGCACACAAGGTGTTTGATAAAATTCCCCAGAGAGTTACATTTTCACATGACTTTAACTAGTTGTTGTGGGTATTGGTTGATTTAATATTTGGTTATGTGTTTCTAGTTTGAAATTTCTTGAGAAGCTTATAATTAGTGAAATGGGTTCTCAAATTTTAACAGCAATCTAATTTTTTTTTTTATAAAAAATAGCAAAAATGTATCATATAGTATTATTTGTTAACGACAAAAATAAGTCCATGTTGCCTACTTTATTTTAGCAAAATGAGTATATTTCTATAAAAATGACAAAATTATCTCTGAAATTAAGAATTACTTTTCCAAAGATAATTATAAAAAATAATTAACTAAATAACAAAGTTTTATTATGCAAGATAAAAATAGAAAAACTTTTAAAAGTATATCCTTAAATAAATAAATTTTAATTGTAATAGCAATTTCGTCATTTATATAAAAATATACATATTTTGCACTGAAATACAAATAACATCTCACATTTTTACTATTAACAAACAAAGTGCACTTGTAGTTTTGTCAAAATTCAATTGCAATTAACTTTTGCTTATAAGGTGTTCGATGAAATTCCCCAAAGAGTTAAAATTTCACATAACTCAACACAACTTGTTGTGAGTTTTGGCTGATTCAACTGATTCTGTCATTATAGTTACAAATTCCTTGAGAAGTTTCCTAATTAGTGAAATGGGTCCTCAAATTTTCACAGTAACCTAAATTTTTCTTCTTCTATGCAGTTAATTGTTTGGTTATGAAGTGTTGTTATCAGCTAAATTCAGAGAGCCTCAACTTTATTACAATCAATGCACTCACAGAGAGCTAGCAGAGAGCATTTGGGGGGAGAGAAAGAGATGGGAGAGAAACACACACAGCTGTGTTTGTGTGTCTCATCTCTTTCAAGAGAATTTTGTGCTCAATATTGCCAATGGATTGATGATAATGATAATGATGATGATGATGATGTAAAAATCATTAAAATCTTACTGTTACCACTTGCAATTTTTGTGTGTTCCTCTGAAAGATGCCATTCTCATTGAAGTCTACCTCAAGAAGCAAACCCTAGCTAGGGTTTTGCATTCACTGACCCTCTTTTTCTCTGGCTTTTGTGGCAGTGGGAGTTAATTTAAGGGTGAGGCTGTACGACAATGCCAACTTCTCTTTACCTGTCTGCTTAATTGGGGTGCTCTGCCTCACTATAGGCACTGCAGGTTTTCTGTTTTGCTAGGCTTAGGGATACCCGAACCAACCCGAGAGAGATGGAGGATCGAATCGAACAGAACCAATTCACCAATTCAGTTCGGTTAGGTTAGATACAAAACTGGATCTGAATCGGTTCGATTTTGATTCATAGAGGAGGAACCGTTAGAAAATCAAACCAGACTGAGAACCGACTGATTTTGTTGTAAAGGGCACTGTAGTTTATAAGTTTTCAACAATTGGGATTAACAAAAAGTAAGTCAAATTTTAGGTTAAGATAGGGAGAAAAGTGCGAATTCATGGACATCGGTTTGAATAAAATCGTTCAGATTAAAAAAATGAATCGAACTGAATTCTAACAGTTTCGATTCTGGTTATTTTATGAGAACTGAAATGATCGATTTGGTTCACTTTAGACCAAATTAGTTCAAAATTGAACCATGAACACCCCTAACCAGAGTCTTAAGCTCCCATATGTCGCCTTCCTAGGGTCTATTTTTCTTGCCCTCCCCTACAAACACACACATTACACTACATGTGGGAGAGGGGCAAAGGGGATTGTAGTCACTTTCAACCACTGTCATAAAACCTTTAGACATTAGTCGATTGGAGAAGACATTTTAAAGACTAATTGGGAATTAGTAGAAAAATAACCAAAAAATAAATCAGATTAAAAGATTATTTAGAAATTACAGAGGATTAATCAGATAAGTCGAAGATTTTTACAATGTTATTTTCAGCCAGTGCTGTAAAAATTGTTAGGCACCAGTCGGTCGGAGAAAGCTATTCAAAGAATTATTCAAAAAGTAAATCAAATTAAATCAACATAAATTATAGAGGATTAAAACCGAAGATTTTTACAACAGTTTCAACCTCCCACATTTGAAAAAAAAACGCAACCCCGTAAATTTTTTAGACGAGTCAGACTTTAACAAATAGTCAGCAATCGTCGTCAAGTAGTTGAGAGCGGGCGGGCGGGCGGGCGAAGGCGTGGGAGGGGGAGGGGCATAATGTCAGTTGTGTAGGAACAGAACAGCCCAGCAGAAGGGTCTCATCTCATTTTGGGGACCAGAATGTGACCTTTGATAAACAACTCTATCTCTATCCTCACATCATTATCATCATCAACATCTTCTCTTCTATTCCTTCTTATATCCGACAGCACCCCCAAAAAGTGACTCTCTTTCCACGCCTCTCTCTCTCTCTCTCTCTCTCTCGTGTCTTCCTCTTATAGCAAGAAACTGATAGGTTCATCAGAGACCCAATATGGATTGGAACAGTGCCAGTGGTAATGGTAATGTTAAGAGTTTTGGTAACCTACCAAATGACCCTTCCTTCACCTTCCTCTACAACTGCAACTATGACCAATATTCAGGTATCAACCCATAATCTATCTATCTATATATCTGTGTGTGTTATTTTTATCAGCGAATCCGGAAAACTCCTTGTTTTAGATTGACTTTCAGAAAATCGTGTTATCGGCGTTTTAACTCTTTTATTAGCATCTGAAAGAAAAACCTAACGTGTGTATGTGTTTATTTCCAAATCTTCTTCTTCTTATGCACTGTTTTGGGTGCTTCACTAAGAATCTAGAATGGCTTATTTATAAGAGCACTATTTACATCAAATTCATGATGTTAGAAATTAGAACACTCCATGGTTGTGGGTTTTTCTATTACAAAAAGTAGTGGTCAATTTATCTCTCTTTCTTTCAAAACAATTGTATTTTTTTTAAATGAGAAAACTGCCAGTGAAATTTTAAAATTATTTTTTTCGTATTCGAACTCGCTGGTTTTCCTCTTCTCTAGCCGACCATACATATCCAACTTACGTCTCGACAGTACATAACAAGAAAATTTTGCCAAAAATTTACATTGGAGACGGAATATTCCACTCGACCTCGCCTGTTTTCCTCTTTTACGGCGGCCATCCCCGACCTATAGCTCGATAACATAAAATAATAAAGAAAATGTCATAAATTACACCAGAGCCAAAATGAAATCTATTAAATTATCAACTGAATAAGAGAAAAATCAACAAACTCGAGTCAGGAAAAATCCGCTTATTTTATTAAAAAATAATAAAAAAGCAAGTTCATAGCTACTTTTTATAATAAGAAAAGTTCACAACTTTAAATTACAAAATCGAAAGAGATTGCCTATAGATATATTATGTAGCTTTCTTGATTATGAACCTCTCAGGCACGGCGGCGACGGCAATGTCAGCCTCCACGGAGACGCTCCAAGCTGCGGCGGCGATGGGCAGCTACGGGTCGTCGGAGAAGAAGAAGCGATTGACGAACGAGCAGCTGGAGTCGCTGGAGAGGAGCTTCCAGGAGGAGATCAAGCTCGATCCCGACAGGAAGATGAGGCTGTCCCGGGAACTCGGGCTCCAGCCTCGCCAGGTGGCCGTCTGGTTCCAGAACCGACGCGCTAGGTGGAAGACAAAGCAGCTCGAGCGCCTCTACGACGGGTTGAAGCAAGAGTTCGATGCCATCTCCAGAGAGAAGCTGAGGCTCCAAGAAGAGGTTAGCATATAGTCATGAATTTTTACTTGGGGGATATGTACATTTGGGTTAAATTTCGTCAAAACTGACCGAAAATAAGTCACGTGCAAGTCACATGACTCCCTTATACCGAATTTTAAGAACTGGAAAAGATAACGTTGTTTTTCTATGTAAGAGAACTGTTTTGCAAATTGCGTAATTTTGTTAAGATTGACTAAAATACCTCTATGTTCAACAATTTTCTTTTTAACTCGAACTAGTCGATATTTACATTTGGGTCAAATTTTGTCAAAACTGACCGAAAATAGGTCACGTGCAGAGCCACATGACTTTATTAAAGCACCCTTGTAATGAATTTTAGAAACTCGTAATGTCATCATTTTACAAAACATGTAATTTTCTTAAGAATGATGAAAATGTCTTCTAAGAAAAAATTTCAACAATTTTTTTAACTCGAACTTGTCGGTTTTTTTTTAACTGACGAGTTGGTCTGGTTTCTCCATTTTTCCCATCGGGTTATCAAATTGCAAGCAGGTGGTGGTCGACCAAAAAGAGGAAAACCAACTATCTAGTCTGAATTGGAAAAAATTAACTCAACGAGCATTTTCATCATTTTTGGACAAAATTTGTATAATAAATAGCAAGTTGATTACTACAAAAGTACACTAATATAGATCCACTTTATATAATTTACCCTAATTTTCTTCTTCTTTGAAATAAAATAAAATAAAATTTTATTTGCATTTTTACATGTAATTATTATGTTTCATTTTCAATGATATATATTTTTGTCTTCAGATTCATTTTAAACAGTGTCATTGACTATGTCCAAAAGAGTATATTGTAAATGTTTACAATAATCATAATACACAATTTCGGTATTCGCAAGAATTAACGAATTTTTGATAAAGAATTCTTTCGAACCACGCACGCTGCATCACCATCATTTTTTTACTTTTACAATTATCCATTTTGATATATTTCAAACATATATATGTATAGGTACTGAAACTGAAATCCATGTTGCTGAGGGAGCAAGGAGGAGGGACAGTGACTATGAGGAAGAAAGTGATGGCATCGTCAGCAGATCACGCGTCGGGAGATCAGACGGCGGAGAGCTCGTGGAGGCGATACGAATCAGCTCTGATAACATGATCGACCCGGTCGAATTGGTGTTATTGTTCATCTATCTTCATTTCCTTTGAAATGAGGCTTTTTTAGAGTTAGGTTTTAGTTTAGAGTAGTGATTAACTAATTAAGCATAGCTAGAGATGTACTGATTAGTTGTGAGGAATGTGTTTTTTTTTGTTATCATAATTTTCAACATAGCTGAACTTGAATAATATTTATGATATTTTAATTAGGTCTTATTCTTACTAATCATTGTGTTCCGACATTTATATACACCTATTTTTTTAAGTACTATATGCTTTCTTTTAAAAAAATTACATTATTTTCCTTAATGACCTTTTTAACTCACTTTCAAGTAAAGAACATTTACGAGATTTGAATATACTATCCAAATTTTTAACCCGTCTAGAAATTTTAAATTTTTTATATCAAAAGTCAAATAATTATGTGTGTTAGCGTGAATTTATAACAAATGCAACTTTGTCGATCAGTTAAATTTATAAATAATTATGTGAGTTACATTTATAACAAATGCAACTTTTCGATCAGTTAAATTGAGTGAGTAAAGCGTTCGAGACATACTAATCGTCGATCCAAACCAACGAAACCAACGAAATGTAACTAATATACCTACGGATTTCCCATAGCCGCCATGAATTGTTACTCATGAGCAACCAAATATAGCTTACGGGAACGGAGTACCCACTCTGAACCCATCCCCCAATTGATGGGAACGAAATCAAAATATATTAGCCACAAACCCATCTAAATAAAGCATAAGCGCAAGTACAAAGTTTGATATTATTTGAACTGTAGATTACCAAGTACCAAACAAAAGAAGATAACACTACAACAGAAAAGCAAAAAACGGAGACAAACACAACACATGATCGATCGATCAACCCCCGCCTCAGCCCCGGGGCTTTCGAGTATGATTGACCCTAGCAACACCCTCTTCCTCCCCTCCCAAATGCCCCACGTCGTTGAAGGCCTGACCGGACATCTGATCCGACGCCCTAAATGTCTCCGCCACCCGCCCTCCAGGCGTCTCCCAGGCATCCACTGTAACCCTCCCTCTCATCCCACCAACGCCACCGCCATACTTACTCTCATTCTCCTCTCTCATCCTCATATCCTCCATCCTCTGCCTCGCCGCCTCCCCTGTTTCATTCACCTTCTCCTGAAAACCCATTAATTCGACCGTTACAAAAAGGTAACTTGCATTGCAAGAAATGAAGTAATTCAACCGTTATTTTTTCAAAAAGGTAACTTCCATAGCAAGAAACGTAATAATTGATTAACCAACAACCTTCGTTGCCTCGCCGGTTTCATAGCTCTTCTGCTTTGCTTCCTCCGTCTTCCCCGAGATATAGCCCATCGCCCGCCTCGCCGCATCAGTGGCCGAATCCTTGAGCTCAGCGAGCTTCCCCGCGCTTGCGTCCTTGGCCTGGCCCGCCTTGTCGGCGGTGTAATCCTTGGTTTGATAAGCCGTGTCAACGGTGGCATCTTTGGCCCGGCCCGCCTTGTCGGCGGCGTAGTCCTTGGCCCGACAGGCCGAGTCCACCGTGGCATCCTTCGCCTGCCTGGCCCTGTCGGCCAGGTAGTCCTTGGCCTGATAGGCCGTGTCCACGGTGGCGTCCTTGGCCTGGCCCGCCTTGTCCACCGTGGCATCTTTCGCCTGCCCGGCCTTCTCGGCCGCGTAGTCCCTGGCCCGGCCCGCCCTGTCCGCCGTGGCATCTTTCGCCTGCCCGGCCCTGTCCGCCGTGTAGTCCTTGGCCTGATAAGTCGTGTCCGCCGTGGCGTCTCTTGCCTGCCTGGCCTTCTCGGCGGCGTAGTCCGCGCAGTTGTTCTTGTCGTCCACGTCGTCGCCGCCGCGGCTCTTGCCGACGACGGCCTCCTTGGCCTGCTGGTAGGTCCCGGAGACGGCGTTGAGGACCGACCCGATCACGCCGGGGCTCTGCTGCTGCCGCGGGCCGTCCCGTTCCCGTTCCGTCGTGACGGTCTCGCGGCCGTAACCACCGCCTTGTTTTCGTTGTTGTTGTTGATTCTGTTGGTCGTAGGTGGTTTCTCTCTCGTTGTTGATGTCTCTGAGCTCGTTGGCGGCGATCCTCGCCGCTACCTCAGCTCTCTCTTCCTTGGATTGCCTCGACGCCATTGATTTCGTTGCTAAAGCTCTTTTTTTTCTCTTCAATTTCTCTGTTTTGTGTTACTTGTGTTCAATTTCTCTGTTGACTATATAGACCGAGAGTGAATCGTTGGGAGAGGGACACGTGGGTGCATGTCGTGTTAAGAAGATGACACGTGGCGTCTTCGGTGACGTACACGTGGTGCTGCTGGAGGCAGAGCGGTGCGCTGTGCACGAGGTACACGCTATCGTTTGTCGGTGAAATTTGAGTTCTGGCGGTGATTGGCTTCCACGTGTCAAACACGTGGCGCGAGGGAGGGATTGCTTGACCTTTCTTGACTGTTACTGTGGGTCAGAAAAGAGTCGGTTATAAATTTTAATTTCAAATATATGCTTATGAGTTATAGTTTTATAATAAAATATTAAATTGCATATGGAATATGTAATATGATTGTTTAATCAGTAGAAAAATATATTTTAAGCCTAATTTGAGTCATAAATCAAATTCAAAATAAAAACTGAAGTACAAACAATTCAATTTGATTATAAATAAATGACTACTCTTGGCCACAATCTGTTACAATAGTTATATTATACAAGTTGAGTCAAATACTAATGAACTTAAATTAACACATGCAAAATCTTAAATTCGAATTTTAGTATATGCAGATTTTTCTTTCATTTTTTTTCAGATGCTTACAAAAATTTTAAAAGATCAATTATACACAATTTTCTAAAAATCCATCCAACACATATTGTTGACAAAAAAATATATTATTCCCCAATATCAAGATCTATGTAGACCCATTTATATATTATTCCTCAGTATCAAGAATATTTATGTGGACCAATTCGATTTGGTTATGAAACCATAAACAATCCCAATAATATTGAGCCCAAAAATTTAATATCAAGTTCTTGTTAATATAATTTGAATGCCATTTTATCATTTTATCCGTATTGTAACAAGCTTAAACTTAATATTTATCAGATATAACTGAATATCGAACCAATCTAACTCAAACTATATATCAATACTGACTTGTGACTTGTTTATTTATTGTCCTAACGTGACCATAAATCTACTACGTACATACAGTTCCTTAATCTCCTACAAGCACCAACCAACAAAAATTCAAAACGACCAAACCAAACCCCAAAAAAATAAATATCAAACCATCATTGATCGTTACGAACCCTAACATTGAGCCTCCTGAGCCAAACAGAGTGAAGAATCATATGGTACACATCAAACCTCCTCGGAGGATTGTTCACCTCGAAGTGCCTCCTTATTTGGACCACTCTCCTCTGCATCCTGATGTGCTGCCTCGGCGAGATCGCCGCCAGGATCGCCTTCAGGTTCGGTATCTCCGCCACCGGTACCTCCACCGAGAACGACCTCCAGTTCAGGACGTCGCCGAATGGGGGCACGTAGTGGTCCGAGATGAGCACGGGCACGCACCCCGCGTAGATCGCCTCCACGATCCTAGGGCTCGCCACCTCGTACCCGCTCGGGCACAGGCAGTACTTGGACTTCCTCATCATGTCGTAGTAGGACACTCCCTTCGGGAGGTACCTGTAAGGCCAGTGAAGCAACTGCTTTAGACCCACTTAATAACAGGCTTCAGATGTGATAAAAAATACCCAATTTAAAAGTTAATGCTCAAATTTTTATAAAAAACAAAAATTTCATTAAAAAAAACAATTTTCGTTTTAGGTCTCTGGAAATCGTTGAGTCGGTCTTGTACCTGTGGACGCGGACGTCGGGGTCTTTTCCCTCCCAGTACTCGAGGAGGATCGGGCGAATTGGCCCGTGGAGGCCGCCCGCAAAGAAGGCGAGGATCGGGCGGGCGGAGGGGGACGGGCCGCCTAGGAAGCCCTTGGTGGTGCCCGTTAGGAGGTTGATTTCGGGGAACGATACGTCTTTTGAAGGGTTGAACCCTTCGGATGTGTTGGCGTTGCACAAGACTCGGATCGAGTTTTTGTATAGATTTGGGATTGAAAATGACGCCTCCGGCCCCTATAAACATAAAGGGGAAAACATAATTATGGTAACAAATTATGTAACATGCTTAGTTAAGTGCAGTAAAATGTCATTTTCTAAGTATACATAACACGACAACATTATCGTACTAAATTATAAATTTTCAGTTGTCTCCTATTTTGACCTTTACAAAGAGTAAAATTGTAGTGTACTACGTCGTGAATTTGTATTTTTTGCACTATATATTGATGACATTGTTAAAAATGACCTGAAAAAAAATAAGAACTGACCTTTGAATTACACATGTAGAAAATAAAAATAGATAAAGTACTATGTTCGATTACAAAAAATTATGTGAACTTACAATTTTTGCACAACTATTGACCTCATTAAAGTAAATTAAAAACACAAAATACCAATCAAATTAAAAGGCAAATTACGAGAAAATTAAAAAATCTATTTTAAAGCAGCCTAAAATACAAAATTATGTTTATCATCAAACAATTGTAGGTAAGAAAATTAAAATACTATTTCATGGACAATTATGTCATTTCCAGAAAATTAGAGTCACACATATGAACCTATTTTAGTCTATTTTAATAGTTTATAGAAAACATATATATAATTCACTAGTACTAAAAATTGAATACTACACATCTAGTTTTTGCAATCATCGTCAAGAAACAATTGTACCGAATTTGTGACAATGTGATAGAAATTTATGCAATACTTACCCAATCGTGGCAAGCGACCATGAAATGATCGGATCCAAGGCTCCGGTTCCAATACGGGTACTTCCCACCGATGACATTGACGTAGTCTATGACGGTGTGCCTAATCGGGCCAAAGTTACGAGTGTCGCGCGGATAGACGAATTGGACGAGCTTTGCTATGCTGAAGGGAAGGAAGTAGACATGGGCTTTGTTAGGCTCTCGGGTCCGAAATTGGGTATCCATTTCGATGAAGTTGATGAAGTTTCCTTCCATCGAGTATATGCTCTTACACGGGCCGTTGTGGAACAAAGGAGGGTCTCCTTCCTCGTACACGAAAACCTTAAATTGTTTTTCCATTTCCAGGTAGCTCCTGCAATAGCAACAACAAAAGCATGTCATGTTGATATGCATCAGAGGATTGTATATTGCTGACTCGAGATGGTAGACTATTTTCACTTATACTCATGAATGAGGCATGCCCGAAAAATTAGGATAACAAACATATCATTAACCCAAGAGAAGGGTTTAAACAAAGACCAAAATACCATCACCCATTACCCATATGTGAGGGTAGAACTGTGAGTTTAGGACTTTGCGTTCGTTAAAATTAACTGCTATATCATTGACACGAGATAGTAGCTTAAAGAAAAACCAAACTACCATCACTGCAACGTATAACTGCACGTGGAACAATAATAGCATAATGTTGGCACACATGTAGAAGCGTATGTCAAAGCGATGGGCCACTGGCATGAATGGGTCGTATGTCCAGATGTACATATCAAAAAGGATGATAATGTCGATGAAAAACCAAATCTATGATACTATGCAACACAATACTACATTAAATCCCGATCGAACCCAAAAACTAGATCTAACGTGGGAAGCTAGCAACCTTCATCGCAAATTCCTAGGTTATTATAAACATATGTCACATTCCTCTCATTACAAATAATAGTAATCGAAACATTATAAGTTGAAGTGGTTCCATGTGCTAAATATACCACAAAAGTTCAAATGTTACCAAATATTCACCTAAACACATACACAAATAAACAAGTCATTAATTTCACTCCCCACCAATTCAGACATAATCAATTGAACTTACCTATGAAAAGCATTGGCATTGCGGTACATTGGACCAACGGGGACATATTCAGGATCCGGCATTTGATTTCCACCATTACCATCTCGAATCGCAGCTCGAGCTATCCCCAATCCAACTTCAATCCTATCTAAACTCGTTACTTCCGCGAGTCTAGCTTGTGGCGTTGGAGCCCGTAATTCATTCATCATCGGAGGGGCAATCTGTTGCCCCTCCATGGACACAATGAAGTCACCATGATCTTCTTCAGTCCAATTCTGGTTAAGCAATTGATAATGTCAGCAAAACCTTAAAAAGGATTAAATTATATAAACCCACAAACAAAATAATAAGAATACCATTTTAATAATAAATTTATACTTTAGGTATCCATGTGACTAAGACTATATATAATTTCTTATAAACAATAATTTACATCTAACTTTGGTTTTTCATTACCAGTAATTTAAAAAATCTTAATTTAATCATCTATACCAAATTTGGATATCACTTATTTAAAAATGTAACTCTTTACCTTATTAGGCTCAACTTGGGTCATTAAAGTTTGATCAACTAGAATCAGATTTTAACATTTATATTAAAAAGAGTAGACTTTAAGAAAATACTAGACATTAGTCCAAATTGATCAAAAGACCACTTAATTAACATAAATAATATATGAAGATGGAAATTACTAAAATAACAAGTTAATTACCCACAAATTAAATTTCTAACTCCATAATTTCAAAAAAAAATAATTTTGTTCTTTCCCAATGAAAGTAGAGTAGAAAAAATTACCAAAACATTACCAAACTACCCCTTGAACATGTTTTCTCAAGACCACTGTTTCCAAGGCAAGAAACATTCAGACAAGCACAAATTTGCATTGAAAGAAGCAAAAAAAAAAATTCAAGAACATGAACAATAGAAAAAACCCATTAATCCTTGTAATTTACCTTAGAATCTTCAAAAACTTGCAATGCATCAACACCAATTGGTGGTGAAGCAGAGAGGCTAGAGTCTTGAGAGAGCAACACCTCCTCCATGTGGTCAACGCCCAAGACCACCATTCTTGAGCTCAAATCCAGATTGGTCAACTCTAGTGGTGAAGCACTTGGCAATGGAGCCTCCACAACATTTAATCTATCCCCAAAATGGGTACTTCTAGAAATAGAAATAAAATCCCAATTAAATGGTTTTGGACCCATCATTGAAAAAAACCCAGAAACCAGAACCAATGGAACCATGAAGAGCAGGAGGGTCAAGGATGGTGAAGAACACCAACATGCATGGCTCTTCTTGTGTGGATCTCCCATTTTCTTAGCTCAAACCCAAAATAGAATTTAATTTTTTTTTTGGGGTTTTTGGAGAAATTAAGGTAAAGTGTAGTGGAGAATAGATACTAGGAAGATGGGACTTGTGTTCTTGGTTTTGGACCTTTTTGGTCTCTAAAGAGGAACAAAAACATGTGGAGATGTGAATTTGTGACAAGCGTTTGGTGGTTTTTGTGTGTGTTTTGTTTCTGCTCTGTGAAAACTCTCTGGTTCGGTCTTTTTCCTTAGCTGTGCATGCAAGTTTTTGGAGTTCCGGTTTTGCCCTTTGGTTTTGTTTGTTCTCAAAATAGTCCTTGCCTTTGCCTCTTATTAATTGATGCTCCTAGTTGGTATGGAAATAAAGTTTTGTTTTCTTCTTTTGTTAGAGATTAATTTTTAAGGTAAACAAAATTATAGATATTTTTAATAGGGTGATTAGGACACATAACCAAAAGATTCTGAAATAGATTTTTTGAGAAATATTTTTAAATTATGTAGATCAATGTTTTGAATTCTTTTTACAAATAGAAATTTCTTAAGTAAACATATGTGATATGTATAAAGTATATTTAAATTGTCTCTTCAAATCTATCTTGTTCAAACTAAATCGAACAATATCATAATAATAATAATAATAATAATAATAATAAAATTATTAAATGTTAGAACTCGGTAGTTACTTTTTACCCAAAATCGAACCGAACCGAGATTCAAACCGAAACCGAACCAAAGAGCCGATAACTATGGGTATCGAATCGGATTTGGGTATGAAATTTGAGAACCGAAACAATTCGATTCGGTTCCGGTTCTAAGAGTATAAAACCGCTAATTAACCGGTACAGAACCAAACTAATTTGAGGGTTTTAATTAGTATTTCTTGTATTTTTATTTTACGTTTATTGCCTAAAAATAGTTTAATTGTGTATAATTTTTGCAATAAATTGAATACTATATGAATATCATATTAATTGAGTCTAATTGTGCAAAACTATACAACTATACCAGATAACTGAACCCTTAATCTCACAAGTAATTATTCGATTGGATCCAATTGGGTAGAACCGGAAACCGGACCATAGAATCACACTCAAAACCAGACCGATACCCACTTAACGGGTCTGAATTTGGATCTCCAAAATAAAGAACCTATTGATTCGATTCAGTTCGATTTGGTTCTTGTCGGTTCAGTCCGATTCTAGAACTGTGCCCAGCACCAGTCAGAACAAGTGCATTCTCCACAATTTAATCCATATGTGTTAATTAAGGGCTAAAATTGAATACATGTGAAGTGTAAGTTTTCAGGGTATTAATTACATGATGAAAACACACACACAAAAAAACAAAGAAAAAGGGTAAAATGGGCAATAAAAAGAAATGGGAGTGTTGGCTTCGGTGCCAGGTTCTCGTGTGTGCCACCTCACATCAATTAAAAGTGCTGAGGTCAACAAGCTTTCTCATTTATCACGACCGTTTGATTCGTGCGTTATTTATTATTTGAAATGATGCGTATATTGATTTATGTTTTCAAATGAATTTTTATCCTTCAATTCTCAAAATAAATAAATATATACAGGCTTCAAAATAAGTGTGAGATTTCACGCACAAAATTTATATTTTAAATAAATCAGACTTTTGCATATTACTGTTACAACAGATGAGCACGCAATATATACAAGTAAGAAAATAAATAAAAATCTTACGAATTTATGTTGCCTGTCATTAATTAGAAAACCAATTCTAACAAAAAAAAACAAGAAATATGAGTTTATTTCTATATTGTAAACATCAAGTCTGTTGAGCAATTTGTCATTAGAATTAACTCGACAAACATAAGACTGTAAACTTTAATTTTATCAAATAATTTGTTACGACAAATTCTTCAATAAATATATTATATTGTTGGGCCCGAACTTTCAGACTGGGTGATTCACCCTAATTTAACCCTAATTTGATGATCGATTAGAGAGACAATTATATTAACTGATCCTAAATTTTTTGATTTGATTCAAAATATATCTAACAAATATCACATCTTAGTGTTGGATATTCTTCACACCCTTCAGTTTTGTTCAATAATATAACTAGTTTCAATCATCTATGTGCAAAGTCCTTGACGTGAAAAAACGCAATTTATTTCAACCCGACATGTATGTAAAGAAAGATGCTATTAGACACGCATGTATCACAACTTGAACTTTTAGTTGAATATGAATTTCACACTTACTTCATTATAAGCATCATAAACTGACCCGTCTTCAACCTAATGCCACATCCCCGCCCTCCATCTTTGTACTGTCTTAAACGATGTCTATACCCGAGCTCGTCAACTTCAGCTTGGGTCAAACTTTTGCACTTACTCTAATAAAAATATCATAATATGTTTAGTCTCTAGTGATGATACGTAAAAAACAATTTTGAACTCGATGGGATCTTGTTACTCTTGATCTGACAGCGCAAATATGGGACCACAAAATTCACACCAACCAGTTCGTGTCCAATCTTAAAGCGAGACAAAATACACCAAACTCGACATCCAATAAATCTGAATAGTGATCAGAAAATTCATTTCAAATCATGTACAATGTTATAAAAATCTCTAACTTGTCCTATTAATATTCTATGATCAATTCCCGATCCATACACTATTAATCTTCTATAATTCTCGATTAGTATTTCATTATGATTTATTTATCGACTAATTAAGGGGTAATGTCACTTTGTTACACATAACTATAGCGAAATGACACTTTCATACCTTAACTATTTTTCTCTCTTTTTTAGTACCCTAACAATTTTCTTGTGACAACCTACATCTAAAATGCCTAATATACCTAAAATACCCCTGGTTCAATTGAAAAAAAATAGAATTGAACCAATAGTGAAATCAAACTGGTTCAAATTGGGCATGTTCAAATCAGATTCATTTACCCGACCAGGAGTATTTTAGGTATATTAGGCATTTTAGAGGTAAGTTGTTACATAAAATTGTGAGAAAAATAGTTATGGTATGAAAGTGTCATTTCACTATAGTTACATAGTTACGTGTAACAAATAGTCATTATCCTTTAATTTTTTATTAGTATTTAAAATGCCCTCTTCGACCGACTAACGTCTAGCATTTTTTAGAACACTGGTCGCGTATTTTTGTGGGTGTTGAGGTCATCGATCCGAGAGTATTGTAGGAGACTTAAACGCACCGGCACTTTTCTGTTTTTGATGTTCCCAATTTGCACCAACCACTTTGCTTCTTTAATTCTAAGGCTGCGACTGTCACTGTCCCTCCAATGGAATTTTACCTCTTTGGAGAGGGCATAAATGTGAATTTCAAAAAAAGATTCACAGACTTCCATAGCTGGACTTTACAGTTGGGTCCATAATTATCCTCATGCATATTTTTTGTTCCGATTTTGCCCTTGTTTAATGCTCTCATGAAGATTGTATCCGTTGGAGCGCCGAGTTCAAAATGATGAGGAAAAAATTAGTGATTATATTCGAATATGGTGAATTAATTGTTACAACTATTAGAAATATAATGTGAAAATAAGCATAAGATTGGAGTGAAAAAATTGATGCCATTTTGGTTGATTGGTCAGAAAAATTCCAGACAAAGATCCTCTTGTTTATCCCTTGATTGTCACGTCAATACCCAACGCATACAAAATCAAATCAACTCGAAATTTTTTTTAATAAAATCACATAAGCAAACATATCTGAAAGGACAAACTGGAAAAAAAAACACGGATAAGCTACTGGTAGATTTTGATTTAAATTAAAATTTTGGTGTGAAGAAACAGAAAGCTGAGACCAACTTGAGCGTGACCCAGTGGTTGACACGATTCGCTCTCTGTGTTCAGACTAGGGTTCGAGATTCGACAAAAGTATTTAGGTGTTGTGAGTTTATGGGTAGATAGGGAAAGTGTTGTAATGTTCTAAAAAAATAAAATGTTGAGATTTGAGTTGGGATGTTGTTGATTTCTCGTGGGTGTTTGAGATTTATATTTGAATTAACAAAATAAAACATATCAAGAACTCTTTTACTGATTACGCCAATGGCGCATCGAGTATGCTTCCCCAGTCCTCCTTGCGCCACCTCTACCACCTCATCCTCTGCTTTGGCTCCTCCAACCACGTTGTTGATTCTGCCCTCGCCTTCGACCTCGACCTCCGCCTCTCGAGTCGGGGGGAGATCGATGGTACTGTAGGGTATTTTTGACATTATCGTAAAACTATTGACCACATGAGGCGTATGTGACTGAAAAATCGATAACTATGTTCCAAAGTGTATTCAGATAAAAAAAACATATTTGTTTAAATGTAACTAGCTGCAATTATCACTAAATAACAATACAAATATTAAAATATAATGATAAATTAAAGGGTATATTTGTGATCATAAATTAATTTGGCAATAAAGAGAACAAATGTTGAGGGTCGTGTTCACTTCCGTAGCGTACACGGTATCGGGTCATTGGGCAAAGGCATTACTGTCGTTTTATTTTTGTTAATCCAATAATTTACTCACATCATCACTTATTACTCATTATTCATCAAATAAATGAGCACATTTGTCGGTTAAATATGTGCTAATTTCAAAATATTTATCAATTGTTTGCACCGATGTGCACTTTACAAACTAGACTAGGAATCGTAGATAATGATTTAGTTTTGTTTCTAAATTTAATAAAACATTTTATTAAGATCACGTGTATTATATTTTATTGTTATTTTGTTTGTAAACTTTACATTTAGATTAAGTTGTAAGAATTAGATCACAACCTTTTATTTTCGTTAGTATTTTTTCATTAGCAAACTTTATTGATAAAAACCTATTTAAGAGCTCTCAAAAAGAAAGCAGTGAACGGAAATTACAGCAAGGCAAGAAAAAGAGAAATTAGAGATGATCTTTGATCCTTGAGCCAATTATTTCTTCTCTAAATTGCGACATCATCGAGGGCTTCACAAGTGATGCCCAGCCCAAGAATTGGCAAAAAACTCAAATTTGGGTGCCCAGATTATGAGAGTTCATGCCATGCGAGTACTCCCGTGAAAGATTTGAGGTCTTAGGAGGGAGTTGAACCTCGTCCTTGGATGAATCATCATTGTAAGAAGTGGAAGTAGAAACCGGAAGGGTTTGAATTTACGCTGCTTGCGGACATGCGTGGAGTTAGGGGAGAGGTTCGATGCATGACAAGACCGAGATCGACGAAATTTTTCCTATTAGTAGAGAATATTTTATCATTGAAAATTGAATGTTTTAGCTATAAGGCAGGTTCAAATTTGACCATAAATCGAGTATGAATTCAAGATTTAAAAGTAAACAATTCCAATATGGTAAAACCGGAACCGAACCAACCAAATCCAAAAGTGAACCATTTCTTGTATAGTAGTTTTAGGTTTTGTTTCTATAAATTGAGTAAAAAAATTAGTTCGAATCAGTTCTATCTAGTTTGGTTTGGTTCTGAAACTGTGTCCCACCTAATTGTTAGATGTGGCTCCAAAATATTTAAAGATTATATTTATGTACTTTGATACGAGACGTTAATGCCCAAAAAATCGAGTATAAATGATATACATTGATTGTTTTGAGATTTTTTTAAGAGAATTTATTAATTGTGAATTGAACTCTTATATTATGGCTGGAAATTCAGATGATTAATCACTTGAACGATTAAATTTGTATGTTTAGTACTATTTTCTTCCTGTTAATTATACAGTTTGAGAAATCTTAGGTATCATATTGCTTCAAGTAAACATTGGACCAACATGTTAACATATTCTTTAACATGAGGAAAATGACAGTTATAATTTATTATAGTTGATTCACATTTTGATATTTTTAATTTTGTCTCTTATCAAGTATTTTAACTATAAGCTTAAAACATGTGTTAACATAAACTCATAATGATTAAAAATTTTAATGTTTGTCATTCAAATCTTTAAAAGTATGTAATTGAGACATTTCCCACTATTTTTCTCACACTCCTCTGTATCTCATCCACCTCATAGTGTTGTACCTCGAGTTCTCCAAATTTTTCTTATTTCCGGTGTGGTCCTCTTTGTTAAAAAAGATGAAAAACAGTTCCAACTTCATCTTTGAGCTTCAGCCCCGTCGGTGTGAACCTCGCCGGAGACTGAACCAAACCCACATTGTTGGAACTCCAGCTCCGAACCCACCTTTCCGGAGCTCCAGTCCCGTCGACGTGAAGTTCGACGAAGACCGAACTGAACCCACCTCGTCGAGCTCCAACTCCAAACCGAACCCACTTTACTGAAGCTCTAGCCCGTCGCCGTAAAGCTCGTCGGAGAATACAACCCACTGTTCATGTTTAATTTTGGGGTTTTTGTTGTTTTTTTCAACCGAGTGCATTTTGGGTATTTCCTTGAGGTGAATAGTTATGTGTATCCACTTGCTCATTTTAGTCGTTAAATCTAACAGAATGTTAACGATTGTTCCAAACTGATAGTTAAGGTACTAAAAAAAAAAAAAAAGTTCAGGTATCAAGTGTAAATCAACTATAATAAAGTATAGTAAACTGTCGTATTTTTTCATAAAATAATACATATTGTATAAGATATTAATTTATTTTAGTAAAATAACTCATCTTAACTCTGCACGTTCCCAACGAGAATTACTAAATTCGAAAAGAATATACTATTCAAATATTTCTACCATGTCAAATTGTCAATAGAGATAACACAACATGGTAAGTTCAGAACGAGTTGAATAATTTACATTTTCTATTCTATTGAGTCGAGAGTAGTGGATTTCGTCAAGTACAAAGTATTTTGTCTATATATAAAATAAAACGAGACTAGTCCAAAGCAAGTTTAGTAATTATCATTTCCCCCACAGTCGGATCCAGAAAACCGACCGCATTCCTGCCAGAGTTCAGAAATTGTAGCCATCCTAGTATTAGTAGGGTCATGTTAACATAGATAAGCCTGCCATCGAAGTTCCCACATAATCATCTTGAGTAGTATCATAAAAATTTCCTACAGGTTCGATTAATCTCTTACTAATCTTATTTTTCAATTAATTCTCAAAATATCTTACTTGTCGCACTATTGTCTTAACATATTTAGAAGACCTGGTGATTTAATTGGAAAATTAACAGATAATTCTCAATTCGCATATAGTTTTTTTAGAACCTTGAAAATTTTAGCCATCATAATAGTCGTTGAAATTTCCGTATAGGCCTCATGGCTAATATCGTACAAATCTCCGATTCATCGATTAATTTTCTATTAATTCTTAATTAATTTTTTAATCTAATTAATTTTTAAATTAATTTACAACTAATTTCCAATCAGTTCCTAAAAAAAATCTCTACCTGGCCAATGCTCTTGGCTTCTTCAACAAACTATCCATTCTTTGAATTTTTACACCTTCTTCGACCAACGGCTAGTTAACATAAACATTACAATCACATTACAGTTTCTTTCTACACAAAGAATCACAAAAATGCTATAAAACGAATCCAAACTCTGATCTGAAACGCTCTCATCAACATTTGCTAGAACTATACTTGCCTTTACAACAGCTAAAAACTCGAATCACCAAAACCAAAACTTTTGATCCAACACAAGAATTGATTCAGTCATGCACAAAAAAAATCACCACATATCGTTGCAAGAACACTCACCATCCGAGAACCGATGAAACCCCGAACCGTCCCTGAACACGATCACCCTCCCGGAGACCAGAGAGACCGATCTCAAGAAGCTATGGCAGTCTCCGCACAATCTCACGTTCTTGGCGACGCGAACGGGCTTCCCGGGCTCTGTCACCAGCAGGCCGTAGCTCGCGGCCAGCTTGGCGCTGTGACAGAACAGAAAAACCTTCTTCTGGACCTCCTCAACGTCTTGCAGAACGAAGCTCATGTCTGGCGCGTACCCGACTTTTACACATTCCTGGATGAGCCTGTCGAGCTTGCTGTAGATGGACTCGGTTAAAGGATGCGACTGGTCTCGCGCGTAGAACAAGTGAACCGTGTCTTCAGACACGACCCAACTTCGAGTTGGGTTTTTGTGAATACCCTTTTCGCGCATCGCCTCTCGGACAGATTCCGAGTGGAGAAATCTCCCCGACACCGCGTAGAGGTTCGCAGCGAGAATGTAAGTAGACGGGTCTCGAGGCTTCATAGCGAGTATGCGCCTGGCGATCTTTTTCCCGAGCTTTATGTTCAGGTGGATCCTGCAGCTATTGAGGAGGGATCGGTAAATAAAAGGCGATGGCTCAAAGGGCATTGAGTCGATTGTTTCCTCTGCCTCCTCGAGGTAACCCCAAAATCCTAACACACTCACTAAGGAAGCGTAGTGGTCAGAGTTCGGCTCGATGCCATACTTGGTTTCCATCGAGAAAAACAGTTTCCTGCAGTCGGAAACTAAATCCACGCTTGTGTATCTGTAAGCCGAGACAAGCAAGACCAGAGTGAGCGCGTCGGGTTTTATTTTTAATTTTACCCCCGTCTCGTCGATCCTGGCCCTGACAGCCAGGGCCTCGTCGCCTCGCCTGTGGAGAATGTACCCGGAGATCAGGCAGTTCAACGAGACGGCGTGGTGGACGGGCATTGAGCGGAACACTCTCAACGCGTCGTCCATGTTCCCGCACTTCGCGTACATGCTGACCAGCGCATTCCCGAGCCTCAAGTCGGAGACGGGCCACCCGTGTTTCAGGGCGCAGCAGTGAATCTGCCTGCCCATCTTGTGGAGTACCAATTTGCCACACGCACCGAGAATCGTGGTAGCCACGACAGGATTGAAATCGATGGTCACCGACACTCCTTCTTTGATCTGGAGGTCGTGGAAGAGATCGACCGCTTCTTCCATCCACCCATGCAACGTGTACCCGCTCAACATCGACGTCCAATCTATAGTCCAATCCATAGTCCTGTCACGGTGATATGGAAAGAGATTGAAGAACATCGTCTCCGCATCCTCCATCCTCCCGCATTTCGTGCACATATCGAGCAGCGCCGATTGGATCTGGCGATTCGACCCGAAACCAGATTTCAAAACAAACGCTTGGATCTGGTTACTGATCTCATCATTGCCGATCAGCCCACAGGCGCTCACGACGCTGATGATGGTGGGTTCCGATAGATCCGCACCATCCTCCACCATCTCGATGAACAATGCCAGGGCCCTCCGCCCTTCCCCGTTCTGACAGTACCCATCCAGCAGCACGCTGTAGGTAATGTCGTTCTTATTAAGCGAGCAATCAAATAGCTCCTCGGCCAAATCCACCGCCCCAAACTCCATACACGCCCTCACCATCTCCGTCGAGGTGATCACGTCTCTAGACGGCATAGAATCGAATAACGTCACCGCATCTTTCAAATCCCCGCATTTCATGTAAAACCCGAGAAGGGTATTGTTCAAATCCAGGTTCCGCCCCAGACCACGCTTGATCGCGAAGCCATGAAGCTCCCTACCCCTCGAGGCAGAGACGGTGGCTGTGCAGGCGATCAAGAGAGGCGAGAGTGTGAAATGATCGAATTCAAACCCATCGAGCCCCTGCATATCTCGAAACAAGTCAAATGCCCTATCGAACATCGACCCTTTCACAAAACTAGACAGCATTGTGTTATAGGACACAAAGCTTCTCTCAGGCATTTCGTCGAACACCTTGCGTGCATCGTCGTAGCGCCCACAGTTCGAGTACAGGCTCATGAGCGCGTTCGAGACGCGAACGCGGACAGAACCCAAATCCCCCAATTTCGAGACCAGCCCGTGAACCTGCGAGCCCAACCGGAGCATCGCGATTCGGCTACAGGCGGTCAGGACCGCGACGAGGACGTACCCGTCGAGCTCCGCGCCGGAGCTCATCATCCCGGCGAAGACCCTCGCCGCCTCCCGCTCTCGCCGCGACCTGGCGAGCCCGGTGATCAGGGTGCTGAACGACGTCGCGTCGGGGCTCGCGAGGCCCGAGAGCACGCGCCGCGCGTCGCGGCCGAGGCCGAGCCTCAGGTAAGAGGACGCGAGGGCGTTGCCGAGGGCGGCGCCGCCGCCGGACCTGAGGAAGGAGGCGTGGACCGCCCTGGCGAGCCCGACGTCGTCGTATTGGACGGAGAGGCGGAGCAATTCGGTGCACTGCTCGTACCAATCGGGAGGCTCGCGTAGAGGCTCGTGGGGAGGTGGGTCGAATTGGGCAGCTCCGGCGAGGGGCGGCGGCGGAGGGGGCGGAGGGGCGAGGGATTGGGCGGCGGAGGAGCGGAGGCGGAGGCGGAGGGAGAGGAGGAGGAGGAGCTGGGTTTTGGGGGAGGAGGGTTTTGGGGTATTGGAGAGGAAGAGGAGGGTCGGAGGCGGCGGAGAGAGGGAGAGAGAGGCGGCGGAGGGAGAGAGAGACGGCGGAGAGAGGGTGGTGGGTGAGTGGATAACGGCGGCCATGAATTTTCAGGCGCCGAGAGCTACATAACCTTTTACCTTTTTTTTTTCGCCGGCGATTTTGGGAGGTTTTATTCCTTATCTTTATTTATTTACTTTAGAGGTTTAGCCTATTTTACTCATAAAATATTTAATTCCAGTTCTCTTTTGTGTAGAAAAAAAATGTTATCATCAAGCAAAATTGCAAGAAGTTACCAAGAATTATTCATATTTTGTGGAAATGTCTATAAACTTTAGTTTTTTTTCCAAGAAGTTAGGGTGGACTTATATTTGTTTTGTAAAATGTATATGTTTGTTAAAAAATGACGAAGATGACCTTAAAATTATTTATACAAAATATTTTGAATGAAAAATATATTTTTAATTTGAGTTCGTCGATTTTTTACTTTATTCCGAACTCGTTTACATCTAAAATCTAAAATCTCATAATAGTGTGTAAGATAATTTTCTTTACCATACAATTTTTTTTATAAATTGCATTATTATTGTTCTACTCATAAAACCCGCTTAGTTCATCTTAGTAGGTTTCAATTCCTGATCTCTTACCTAAATTGATATTTGATTGAGTAAGGGTACCCAAAAATAACTGACCCGGCACGAAAAATAACTTAACCGAATTAGTTCGGTTCAAAATGAAATAAAAACTCCATCAGTTTGGTCCCGGTTTATAAAATGAGAACCAGTTTTAAGTTATCGATTCTTGTTAATTGGGCCTAAAGATACCGTGCCAACAAAAATCAAGTCAAATAATAAGTCAAAGTTCGTCCAAAATGTGATAATTTCATGAAAATCAGTTTGAAAAATTCTAACCAAAACGATAATTCAAAACGGTATAAAATGTAAGAATTTTATAAAATTCGATTCATAACAAACCGAATCGAATTAAGTTAAAAATGACATGTTAAAAATCGAACCAAATCAAATTCTATCAATTTAATTTTAATTATTATTTTTTATTTTCTTAAAACCGAAATAATCGGTTCGTCTACTCAAAACCGAAATGTGAACATCCTGCCATATAAGTATGTCAAAATAGTTTTTGATTCCGTGAGATATGTCAAAATTACTCTATTAATCATTTATGAAAAGAAAAAAAGTGGTCTCATTAAAATTTGGAAGGAAAATAAAATTGTGCACGTTGTGTTTTCAAAAATCGAAGAAGAAAGATTGTGCACGTTGCGTGACTCGCGGTACGCGCGCGTGGGAAATGAGTATCTGTTGATCTGTTGAAAGAGGAACAAAATCAATCATATGGTATTGGGGCTAAAGCTAAAGCTAATCACACAAAATAGACTCTCGAAGTGTCGATTGATTGCGATTGAAGCGAGCTCTGTGATTGTCTCTGCTCTTCGATCGCAGGACTCCATGGACGGACCTCGCAAGCATCAGGTACTCTCTTTCTCTAAGATCTCAATTTCGCAGAAGGCTGGTAGGATTTGTGTAATCGACCCTGGACTCGATTTCTCGAGCATTTTGCTGCACTTTTTGAGTTTCGTGTTCGATTTTGGTTACCCAATTGCTGTTTGGATTATGGGGTTTGCTCGGAATTTGCAGAAGCAGTGATTGTTCCAACAAGTTTGGATCTTTGGTTTTGTGGGATTTGTGTGATTGACTATGATTCTTCAAGTTTGTTCTCCATTTGTTTTAATAAAACCCTCATTTACTTCAAATTTTGTTTATTATTGAGCCTTTTGGGTCTTAATTGTTGTGTTGTGTGTTGTGGTAGGTGTCTTTGAGAGGAGCAAGTGAGAAGGAAATAACCAGAGATGCACTTCTTGCCAAGGTCTCGCAGGAAAGAGAATTGCGCAACTATGCTCGACGAGCTTCGGCTGCTGTGATTCTCATTCAGGTGCATTTTTGTGCCCTTTGTTGTTGATTTGATCTCTTTTGAGTAAGCCATTTTTTTACATGGATTGCTAATATTGCACCTCGATGTAAGAAACTGAAAGTGAGTCTAGAGTGATGAACTGTGAAGCATTTGGTTTTCGGGGGAGTTTGGTAGGAAAAAGACTAAAAGAGTGCAATTTCAAGTAGCAAAAAGGAAAGGAGAGCTGACCGAGTTCTAAAACTTGTTTTCGGTGGTTCAATTGTATCAAGTTTTGTCCTTGTCAACTTGGTCAAACCTGGTAAAAGTTGGTCAATTTTTATTTTTTACATATGTTTTGAAACTGTTCTATGATTTTAATTTGTATCAACTAATCAAGTTGTTTAAAAATATCTTATTTAACTAAAATATTGTTATTTTTGTCTTTCATGTGAATTATATATGAATATATGAATGTATGATATTTATTTAATACAAAAACGAGTTTTGCCAATTTCTCTCCTGAGTTATGAGAACTCTTTATTTTTCCTCACCGAATTCTCCCCCATCCCGAGTTTAAGAACCTTGGTTTCTAGCTAAGTTTGGGCAGAGCAAATAGTTTAAATTATACCATAGGTACTTTGCTGGCATAAAAGACGGGAAGGGGTGTATGTTGTAAGACCACTCTGTTTCTTTTGGTCTTTCGGTTTGTCTTTTTCCTTAGAGCGTAGATCCCAGGCTCATGTTTCCAAAGTGCATTATCCTCCACGAACCTCTTATTAGAAATTGTAGTGTTTTGTGAAAGATTAGAAAATTGATTTGGTTTCTTAATTTGGCAGAGAGTGTGGAGGCGCTACAATGCGACAAAGATGGCTGCTTTGGAGCTTCATGAAGAATGGGAAGCCACGGTGAAAAATCACGCTGGATCGATTACAGCAACATGGATCTCTAGCAGTGTCTTGAGACCTTTTATCTTCTTCGTTACATGCTTATCAACTCGACGCCGGAGGATTCGAACCGAAGATATAGAGTGCATGCAAACTTGTTTTAAGATTTTATTGGAAAGCATAAATTCTACTGGTATGTTCTATACATTCTTACACTGTTGGTCATACTTTATGTTCACTCATCAGTTATTTTTTAATTTTAGGGAGTATATTTTTTTTAAAACATACAGTTACTTGAAGGTTCCCTTGTAACTAACCCGCGGCTCTGCACTTGCACTCACCTAGAGCTGGTATTTAATTGAATTTAGCTTTCTGAAAAATCATGACTGTCTTTGTCGTTTGATTTTAGAAATTGGCAAAATGGTGCTATATACTATCACAATTTTGCAAGAGAGTGTTGTGTACTTTGTTAATGGCAGAAAAGCGTTGCCACTAAAATTAAGAATTAAGATTCTTATAAAATCATTTTTAACTTAAATATAATTTAACTAAAAAAATTATATAACATATTTGATTATACAAATTTTAGGTAAAAGATATAATTAGAAACACTTTTTGTAAACTTTTTTTTTTATAAAAGTAATTCTTAATTTTAAGGGACATATTGTCATTTTTGTAAAAATACACACATTTTGCGCAAAAAAATCAAAGTTCACAGCACCTGTTTACCATTATCAAAGTACACAACACCCTCTTGCAAAAGCGTGATAGTATACAATACAACACATTTTTCCCATTTTTCCTTGATTTTCTCATTGCCCGTTATTTCTTCTGATACTCACTTTATTTGGTCCTTACATCCTTCTGAATACTTGATCTCTCATTTGTAGATGCAAAAAAGAACTTTTGCTCTCTTGCAGTAGGTTCACATGAAGAGAGAAGAATTTGGATTTATCAAGTCCAGAAGTTGATTTCTCTAGGCTCATTTATTCTCGCAGAATATGATAAATCCCAACCAAACGGGCGGGATATCCTTGTTCTTACTTCTCAAGCAATGCGTCTTCTTGTTGTTTTAACTGATCTGAAAGGATGGAAGATCATCACCAGCAATAATCTTCAGGCTGCAGAGACGGCGGTGAAGGATTTAATTCGATTTCTTGGGTGCAGTAAAAGTGGCCTCTACAAATCTATTAGAAGATACATTTGCAAACTGGATGATTCTGTATCTTCAACACCGACCAATGTTGTCTCGAAGGATGATACATTGTTGATTACTGCAAGTGCAATAACTTTAGCTATAAGGCCGTTTAGTGTGATCAATGATTTAAATGCCCCTAATCTGTCGGATGTGCATTTTGCTGTTAAGGAGTACTGTCGGTTTCTGCTTACCATTCCATGGCTCACTCAACGTGTACCAGCTGTCCTTGCACCTGCACTGAAACACGAGTCTGTTCTTTCCCCATGCTACCGTACCATACTGGTAATACTCATTGAAATTGAAAGAATTTACTCATAGATTTCCGATGTATATATATGTTTTTTCCTTGTATTGTTCTGAGAAGAGATTTATGTTATAAGTATTGCTTATGTGGTTGTCATGCATGTTAATAAGCAACTCATGGCAGCATTGATGTGGCCTAGTGAAATCATTAGATCATGTATTTGGGTTTATTTTGACATCACGGGGCTGTAAATACTCATTTAGATCACGGTGCGGTATCTTGCCTTTATTTCCAACTTATGTTGAACTTCTCCCAACTTTTGTTGGGCCTCTCTCTTGGTGCAGTCAAGTAGTAATACTGGCCCCCTTCTACATAAGGGTGTGTCTTGAGCCCATTATTGGTACAATAATCTTAAGAACTCTTAAAAATTACAAGTTTGGTGCTCTCTTGATTCATCATAGCATAGTCGAGCCCAAATCTTGATACAAATTGCCGATCAACAAAGAAAGAAGATATAAATCAAGGTTGTTATAAATGAAAAGATTAAACAAAAATGGATGTTTGCTGGTTATAAAAGTTTGTCTAGAAATATGATCATGTATAAAGCATTTCTGTATATGTTGTGTACTTTCATACATTGAGAAATTCAAAATGATTATGTGGCCTTGGTGATGCATAATGCAAGGATTCTTTCATACAGCGCCCTAGCGCTTTAGCTTCTTGCATGTTTATTTCTTTGTATCTCAATACATATGCCAAAATCAATTCAATGTATTAGTCATGTGTTAGTAACATTTGTGTTTCTTCCATCAGTGTATCTTTCGGATTACATTACTCGGATATAATTCCATCACTAGGGATGTTAACCATTTATCTTTGATGAATTAGTAATTTTCTCCATTTAATCATGTACACCAAACCAAAGCACAATTCAAACATGTGGGAACTGATCAAACTTTGGCAGGTGATGGCAGATTCTGAGAGAGACAATATTAAATGATATGTCAGGGATGGATCAGTCAAACACACATTCTACTTCCGAGGTGATTCCACCTGTTGGTTGGGCTCTAGGGAATGTTTTATGCCTAACGACAGGGAATGATAATGTCTCTAGCGGTTCAGGGTGTTTCAGTCAAGGTTTAGACCATGCACTATATGTTCATGTTGTTATTACTCTTTCAGAAAACCTTCTGGCTTGGCTAGAAAAAGTTGGATGGGCCCGAAAGGGAAACCAAGATCTCCATGGCAACGTCGAAGCTTTGCCAGAATCTAGTGATACAGTTGTGCACGAGAGTGAGGAAACATACAGGTCCCTAAAGACGTCGTTCATGAACCTATTTAAGCCTATTTGTCAGCAATGGCATCTTACGAAACTTTTGTCAACCTTGAAGACGGATGCTGATAATGGCGGAGGAGAAAATTCTCAGTCAATAAATCATCTAAAACATCCAGAGAAGTTTACAGTACTTGATGTTGCGTATTTTTATTCTTACATGCTCAGGATATTTTCAGCATTGAATCCGGTGGTTGGATCGTTGCCCATACTTAATATGCTATCTTTTACTCCCGGATTTCTTGTCGATCTATGGCAAGTATTGGAGAGTTATATTTTCCCGGGGAATAGTCACGTCGTTGACGACATCTATTCTTGCGCAAGCAAAAATTCAGGGGATGAATTTTTGAGAAACAAACAAAAACAGGCTACTAAGGATGGAGCAAACAAGTGGGCCTCTGTATTACATAAATTTACCGGTAAATCTCAAGCAAGTGCTGGCGGGTCCGATCTAATCGATGGCCAACCTAGGTCTAGTCGGTTCCTTGATGATTCTTGCGATTTATGGGATATAGAGCATTTGAGGCGCGGTCCACAAGGTATTTCGAAAGATTTGTGCTGTCTACTTCATCTGTTTTGTGCCACCTACTCGCATTTGCTGTTAGTCCTCGATGACATAGAGTTCTATGAAAAACAGGTAAGTTAGTTATGAGTTGTTGCATTCATATGGATTTGCAGATGATATTTATTTGAGCATCTCATGATATGCTTTAGGTTCCGTTCACGCTGGAGCAGCAACGACGGATTGCATCAATGCTCAACACCTTTGTGTACAATGGCTTGTCGTATAATATTGAACAACGAAATAGACCCCTAATGGATTCTGCTACTAGGTGCTTGCATTTGATGTATGAGAGGGATTGCAGGCACCAGTTTTGCCCGCCTAGTCTGTGGCTTTCACCTGGTAGAAAGAACCGGCCTCCTATTGCTGTAGCCGCAAGAGCTCTTGAAGCACTGTCAGTTGGTCATAGATTAGACGAGGCTTTAACTATTCCAAGCTTGGGTTCTGTCATCACGACTACACCTCATGTGTTTCCATTTGAAGAAAGGTAAGTATCACATGATACACTGAAACAAATATTACTCTTTCACACATATGGCAGATACAATGCGCACGTCGTTCAGGTCAGTTTGACAAATGCTTTGATTTGGCTCCTGTTGCTAATATGCCTTATTTACTTATAGTTCCTTTGTTGTGTATCTCCTCATTGTTGTTAGCCTTCTCTGTGCGGCCACACCTCATATGTAATACCTGTGTCAAATGTCTATATGATAGATCTAGGGTCCACAATGCGGGGATTGCAAAACCAGACAATTTTTTTAATCCAAGTCCTTCGTAGTCCCAAGCACAACCAGAACCTGCCTTGGGCTTTGTGACTTGTGAAACCCGGGCTATAAACCTAACGAGAACCCAAAACCCATGTTTCTTTTGTCAATTACTCAACTCCTTTAGCTCATTATTATTATTATCCCAATAATTACGTTTAGCATACAGTTAACATTAGATTCTTTGAACATCTGTCCTGTCATTTTAAGCTTTTGTTTATCTTATGACCTTGCCTCTCTTTGGCCTGCGCATCTAATCTTTTCTTGATGTATGTATGTTCGTGTTTATCTAATCATATGTTAATAGCTATTTTGTATTCTACATTTCTCCCTGTCCACTTCAAACTTGTTCAAAACTACTAATCCCGGAAATTGCCAATCAGATAAATAGAAAGAACATACGGGTTTAATTTTGCTTTCCATTTCAAAGGTTGTTTATCGACATGGATTATTTTCTTGCCAGAGTTCAAATGTTCAGGGAGTTCATCAAGATGGACAAAGTCTCTCGTAAAATGTCCGGTGAAGATACTGGGCCTGGTTCACGATCAGTTGAGATAGTTGTTCGCCGGGGTCTTATTGTTGAAGATGGGTTTCGACAATTAAATTCCCTCGGGCCAAGGTTGAAGTCTGCAATCCATGTTTCATTTGTTAGTGAATCTGGTCTTCCAGAGGCTGGCTTGGACTATGGTGGTTTATCCAAAGAGTTCTTGACTGACATATCTAAAGCAATCTTTGCCCCTGAGTAAGTTTTGACATAATCAGAATTACATAGAGATTCTGATTTAATTTGATGCACTTCTCAAAAACAGCTTTTGATGCTTCTGTTTCCGTTGTGTAAGGTATGGATTGTTCTCTCAGACCTCAACATCAGACAGACATCTGATTCCAAATGCTTCTGCAAGATACCAAGAAAACGGTGTCCAGATGATTGAGTTTCTTGGAAGGGTTGTAGGCAAAGCTCTTTACGAAGGGATATTGCTGGATTACTCTTTTTCACATGTTTTCATACAAAAGCTGTTGGGAAGATATAGCTTTCTAGATGAACTGTCAACACTTGATTCGGAACACTACAGGAATCTTATGTATGTCAAGGTAAAATCTCCGCATAACATGACTTATTTATTCTTTACTGTTAATCCTATTTATTTGTTGTTCTCAATTTTTTGCTAAAGCTACAACAGTATTTTTTTCTTCATATAATACATTTATAAAGTTACAGCTAGATGACTAAATTAGAGATCTTGACAATATGGTTTCATAAAATGCTAAGCCAATATGTGCTAGTGGCTAGAAAAGTTGATGCTGCAAGTTCTTGACCCCTGTTAATTGATATCTAATCACAGATTATTAATGATTAATCATCTGGTTTAATTGTATAAATGGCATGGTTTGTTTAAATGTGTGTATATTCATTTCTATATTCTGAAGTTTGACGTGTTATCACTTCTATAGCACTATGAAGGCGATATCAAGGACCTCTCTCTGGATTTCACAGTCACCGAAGAGTCATTTGGCGAACATCATGTTATTGAACTTAAACCGGGTGGCAAGGACACTTGTGTGACAAATGAGAACAAGATGCAGTATGTTCATGCAATCGCAGATTATAAACTTAACCGACAGGTTCCAATCTGTTGCTCCGTGGGATATTAAAATGTATCCATGTGAACACTAGACTCACATTGTTTTCAATGTTTTCCTTTTCAGATATTGCCCTTTTCAAATGCATTTTATAGAGGATTAACCGATCTTATATCACCATCATGGCTGAAGTTGTTTAATGCAAGCGAGTTCAATCAGGTATTTTTTTTCTTCTGTTCATGTGGTATTGAATGAATAGTTAGTTTTAGTTACAAAGAGGTGTCCACGAGTATTGCCCACTTACAAATAGACGTTCTTAAGTTTCGATTAGTTTTCAAATACTGATGCGTTAAAATATGCAGTTGCTTTCAGGTGGAAACATTGATATTGATGTCGATGATCTAAGAAGCAACACACGTTATACTGGTGGATATTCAGACGGGAGCCGGACGGTCAAACTTTTCTGGGAGGTAGAAAATACTGAAAATATTTGTTATGTTTGGGTTTTTGTTGAGTCCTTTGTAAAGTGATTATCGCAAGTGAAGCATCTCTTGACATGTGATTGGGAAGGTCAACAAATATTCCTTAGTCCCCTCGTGTTCAAGTAGTTCGTAATTTCACCAAACTTATCACTTCAGACTCTTTCTCGTAGGGATGGCAAGAAAGCTGGTTCAGGACGGATTTAGTGATCCCCGTCCACTGGGTGCCTGCTGGGTTCGGGGATTATTGCCTCTATAGGATGACAACATGGCGGGTTGGGTCGGTTTAGTGATACCCATCCCCTATCCCGTCGGGTTCTGGGAATTTTGCCATCCCTGCTTTCTCATAACATGTTTCGAGAAGAGAACGATTTTTAGGAAACGTGTAGATTATGATGCTTCACAATATATGCATCAATCATCATTTTGAAGTTGCCCTCTTATAAATGTTAAAGACTCCAGGGCATGGAACACCTAATCATAATTGTTTTGCAGGTTTTTAGAGGATTTGAACCAAAAGAACGATGCTTGCTTCTCAAATTTGTGACTAGCTGTTCCCGAGCTCCTTTACTTGGGTTCAAACACCTACAACCCACCTTTACTATTCATAAGGTACACTCCCGATCTTAATAACCAATAAAGGGGAAGCGGAGAAACCGATTGATTGAACTAAATCTAAATCTTTTCTTGCATAGGTTGCGTGCGATGTACCCCTTTGGGCAACGTTCGGAGGACAGGACGTGGATCGGCTCCCATCAGCTTCCACGTGCTACAATACGCTCAAGGTAATGGTAGTGAAGGAGAGTCGCTCACTCGAGCTCATTGTCTTTTTCTTTAGAGTGATATGAGGTAATGACATTTTTTTTGTGATCTCTAAATCGCTCTTATGTTCTTCTCTTGAATATAATGCCGCAGCTTCCAACATACAAGCGTGCTAGCACTTTGAGGACAAAGCTTCTCTACGCAATCAATTCCAATGCGGGATTTGAACTTTCTTAGTGACCTCTCGACTTCTTCAGGTGAACCATCGTGCTATCCCTTATGTATGGTTATCCATAAAACTGAAGCATGATGGGTTCATTTTCTTGTGCATAAATTGTTTATGAGTTGAAGACATTTTAAGTTTTTTCTTGACTGGGAATATAACAGGAAATTTAACCTAACTTTAATATAGTTTACCCTTAACCTATCCCCTCCCCACACGCTTGGTCCCGAGTGAATGAATTAGGCTTCGAACGCTGGATCTCATACGAAGACCTTTGAGATTGTAAGAAACAGCGGAGAAAGCAAATCGAGAGAATGGTCAACTAATTGAAAATGTACATTTGTAATATTGCAGAACAAAGGTTCTAAAACTCGGGATTGGAGGGTAAAACTCGGTGAGGTGAAAAATAAGGAGTTTTGGGAACTCGGCTATATATATATATATAATTTCAAACAATTTAAAAAGTTAAAACAAAAGCACAAATTATTGAGTAATTTCAGAGCATGTGTAAAAAATAAAAATAAACTTTGACTAGGTTTGACCAAGTGAAAACTCAGTAAAATTAAACTGCCGTGAGGAGGTTTTGAAACTCGGTCTGCCGAGTTCTCGGGGAGGACTCGGGAGTTTTAGAACACTGTGCAGAACAATTTTGTATGAATTGCGACTTTTGATTATTGTAAAAGAAGTGGACAAGTAACAAATTAAAATTCAAAATTGAGGAAGTTGTAATTGTTGGACATAAAATAACATTAACCATCACAATCAACCAAAATCATCATATGAAAAACTTTCATGAAAATTTGAGAACCTCAAGCTTAGATCATTCATGAAAATTAGCTACAGATGGTTTACATCATTCATATCACATAGGAAATTTAACACCATCGACGCAACTATAAAATTATTGTAACATAGATATAATGTAGTTTAGAGGATTCAAGGGCAACAGGGAAATTTTGATCACTGAGGCGGGAATAGACGGGTTCAAGACACGAGGGGCAGCCCTTGTGAAATTAGAGCTGTAGCTATGAAATTGTTCGCAGCTTCTGTAGGATGATACGCGTCCCAAAACACGTAAGATGTAGCGTTGCTGCATGTTCCTGGTGACATGGCATTGCAAAGAACCGAGACTTCCGTCATACCTGTTCCACAGCAAGCCTTTCTCGCCTCAGCGAAACCTGTGGCATCAAAAACCAATATATGAGTATATATATTCATCTATCGTGCTAAAAAATGTCGTGATGATGGTTTTGCTCTCAAAAAGTCAACAAAACGACCTAAAAAGATTTTTTAGTTGTTGAAGGATGGAATTTATTTTCAAGTCTTGCAATATATATGTTTGAACGCATCAAATAGAAAAAACTCTAATTAGCTTCCCTCTCTTTTTCTAGGGCACATTACCGTGATCAGATGGTTTGTTGACTAAATCCAGTAGAGGAGTGTAGATATCGAAGATCACGAGCTTGAGTCCAGGAAGCTGACTCTGCAAAATCTGCGCCGAGCTGTTCAGCTTATTGTTGAAAATGGTAGTGTCTCCGTTCAGCCTCGCGACACAATCGTTACTTCCGCCGCCGAATAGAGTGATGGCTGCAGGTAAGCACCCGATCGGTGGTAGGTTTGTCACCCCAACTCTCCTCGCTCCCAGCATGTACAAATTCTGTTACAAAAAAAACCACGTTAATTAATCCCCAAAAATGATATTTTTACCTCGTATCGGTAGAAATTGTGATTCCGTCATATATCAAACCTTGTAATGACGTTCTATGTTCTATGTTCAGTTTCAAGATTATATTTTTTTGTGATTCGCGGGTTTTAATAAGAACATGTAGAAATCGGAGTTTTACCTGGATAAAATTAGAGAATGATTGGATTAGGGTGTTCGAGAATGTATCTGGCGAGTAGATTGTGTAGAGGGCGGGATTGATGTAATAGTTCTGGAGGAAGTCGCTGGTGCCTGCGCTGAGCAGGTGAATTCCTCCCGAGAATATAGCGTTCCCTTTGTCTCTCCCGACCGAATTAACTATTTTCGTCTGGTAATCTCTGTAGTAGGTCAGCTGCTGGGACAGCGTAATGGTGGTCTGCAAGGAAACATAGGAGAAACGAGTTACAGTTATGTTCACGTCAAATGGAGAAAAAGAGACGAGAATGAGTCTGGTTGTGTTTACGTATAGCAGGGATGTGCCATCGAAGTAGCCGGAAGATCCGGAGGCGAAGTTTGCTCCGGTCAAGATGTTGTCGCCTGAGGCCTCGGGGCTGAGGTAAGGTGGCGGGTATATCGATAACCCTAGAAACTCAGCTGTGGAATAGCAATGAAAATAAACACATTAGATAGACGTGAAATGGAAGGTGACTTTTTGGGTGAATAAGTCTTCGTGTTGGCGGTATTGCTATTTAAATTATTGCTGATAAAAGACTGGAAATGAAGTGAAGAAGTGACAGTGTAATATTTTTATTAAACACTAATATAAATAGCAATACTGCACATGAGGTTGCTAGTTTTAGTCCTCATGTGGACGGTATTGCTGATAAAAAGAGAAATAAAATGTGGAAAAGTTAGGGATATTGCGATATGCCATTTTTTTTATCAGCAATAATTTAAATAGTAATATCGCCCATGATGCAGTTGGATATGATCTCCATGTCGGTAGTATTGCCATTTTTAAAAAAAGACATAACACGACAGCTGTCATTTCTCACAGAGATCAGATCCAGCGACCTCACGCATCTTATAACACGAGGTCTCTGCTATTTCACCCACAACCTCTTAAATAAAAACAGTAACGTGTCAATACCTGTAAAGTCCGACGCCAGCTTTCCATTGGAAAACCTCCCGGTCGGCGAGTGAGTGACAAAGTCCCGCCCGTAGGGCGGAAAGTTTGCCCTGATGTTCGTCATGATGTAGTTATTGTTCCCCACGTCGAAGAGGGAGTCCCCGAAAATGCACAGGGCCGGGACAGAAGGGGCTCCGCAAGCAAGGGAGACGACATAAACCAAGAAAACAGCGAGAACACTCGAGATCGCCATGTTTTTGTTCGAGTTATGATTCGATGATGGAGAGAGGAGGGGATGGAGGGGTTAAATAGGGAAGAGCATTGAGAGTGATGAAGAAGAAAGTGAAAATAAGTGCATGGGAGAGGAGGTGGTGATGATAAAGCTCTGCTCATTTTCAGGCAAAAAAGAGTAGCTTTGGAGCTGATTCTTGGTGTCGTTTTATAGCAAAATCGGTTTGGAAAGTGCACTTCTCGTTTGGATAATGTGATTGTGTCACGCTTTGGCTATTTGGGAATGTTGATGCGTGAGAAGCATTCTATTTCTTGGAGAAGTTGTTGTCTATATGGTACCTGTTGAAGTTTTGATTAAGCGGAGAATCGAACTGACTTGAACCGGTTTACTTTGATTCGATTGTTTGAAAAAAACCAAATTTAAATTAGTTCGGTTTCAGTTCATAGCCAGGAGTGGGCACTTTGGACCCAGAATGGTCCTGAACTGGTTGCCAAATCAGAATCAGAACTGAAAAATTAGAATTGTGATGACTGGTTTAGTTTTGGTTTTGAATTTAAGAGAACCGTTCAATTTTTGGGTCGGTTATGATTCTCAAACTTCATGATCGTTATGTAACCGGTTCACGTCGACACCTGTTCGCCTCTCGTTCACCCATTGTATATTTTTTTAATCTATAATTGTTGCTTTGGTTGCAAACTTTATATTTCGATTAGATTGTTATTAGTTCGGTTTTTTTTATCATCAGTTTGGGTTTAGTTCATAGCACTTTGTTCGGAAAAGAAGAAAATTGAAATAAGAACCGATTGGTTTGGATGTCTAATCTATTTTAGATTATCAATCTTCATCGGTTAGGCCAAAGATATTGAACAAACAAAAGAGAAATGTCAAAAACAGGTTAAAATAAAATTTATTCAAATAAAATTGAACGGATCAAACTAAAAGTCGATTGTTTTGAAATCAGATCATGAACGGTTCTAATCAAACTTATATAACAAGATTCCTTATATAACAAGATTGACATTTTAGTTGACATTTATTAAATATAATTAATTCAATTATGTAAAATTTAATATATTGTTAAAGTTAGTTCAACTATGGTTTAATGTAAGCAGATTTTACCGTATTTATAACATGATTTAATTAACTCACTGGAAAAAACAAATATTGGTGTAAACGAATCGAATCGAGCTTAGTTTTGTCGACCCCCGGCTTAGAAAGAAAGTGTTTGACTCGGAATTGAATGAACTTATATAGTTAACGTCGTTTCGGCTCGAAAAAACATGTTTGAACTCAATTCATGTATTTTTGTTATATATATTTTGGGATAAACTTGTAAATATATATTTTAATTATATTAAATAATGAAAATGATTATTCATTAAATATTAAACAATATGCTCGTGAATATATTGAGCATTTTTTATATGTCTGGCTCGTTTATTAAATTAAGCTCAAGTTCGATATGAACTTGATTATAACGAGTATGATGAGTTGAATATTTAATTAATTGAATTAGAGCTGTTATCGACTTATTTATATCCCGAAACACACACAATTTATTTTTCGGAATTGTCGAATTGAGTAAATGTGTTGGATTCAAGTAATGAGCTAATGAAGCAAAAGAGGTGACTTAAATATCTTTCTTTTGTGAGTCTACAAATATTGAAATCGGTGAGTGCTTTTAGTGGTCTTATTAAATTTGGCCTAATCATTTAAGGTATATCAAATTTGGCCTAACTATTCAAATTGGCCTAATTGTAATATATATGGGATCTACATTGTAAATTTACATATTCTAAGATTTACCTTTGAAATCCTCTCTTCTCTCTCTCTCCCTTTTAACGAGGTTCTAATTTACGATATCACCACTTGCAAATGTGAGGCTGAATTATTTGGGTGTTTCCTTAGGGAATGAGGTCCATATTATTTATAAACAAAGATAAAATTTAATGAAAAATACATATTAAAAATAGATGTCAAATGATATAAGATAGGAATTTCGAGAGACAATCTCGTATTTTGGTTGTTTTACATTAAAAACTAACATTGTTAACTTAATTGAATGATAATATAGTTATCTGAGAAAAAAAACCCATCAATTGACCTATCAGACTAAAAAAATAGAAGTGTAGTTACGTGAAAAAAGACGCCCACTATATGAGATTGTTAAAAAATTGAATATAAAAAGATTTGGTGTCTCCGATTTCACTTATAAAAGATAGAGATTATTACATTCACCTAAACTCGCTTAACTATCACACCTATATAAAGATAAAATATTTCAAATATGTTGAAATCTAGTATTAGAGAGTAGAAATTTCCGAATTCGACGAAAAACTATTAATTCCAATCCAATTGAGTTGAAGGCGGAAACCATCCTTCTCAAACAGAGAAAAATCTTCAAATTCATCTGGACTAAATATCTCTTATTTGACGGTATCACTAAACCCGCCTAAAACCCAACAAGTTGTCATTGCAAATGTAAGAGAATCACTAATTTCGTCACGAAATCACTATCTTGTCATCCTTGACCAATAACTACATTCATATTTGATCGACATATATTGTCACGGTGACTCGAAATCTTGACCATCATGCAATAAAATCAACACTTTAATTTGAACAAATAAGCTTTGATCATAAATTATTCGATGAAACTACCTTTCGTCCTACATTACAAAAGACCAAAAACTTGTCCTACACATGACAAAGCAAGTTGAAGACAATGCCATAAACCTATAAAACAAAGCCTCTGCTTTTCAGTGACAACAGACACATAAGGAGAATATAAAAAGGGCCGTACATGGAACTGTAACTTGCTTCCCACTTAATTCAAATATAGAGCCGTTGGGGAGCTCATTGCTTTCGGGTTGAGCAAGGCTTGTCTAGATCAGTGCATCAGGAGTTGGAACACATCGTCGCCGGTCACCACCGTGTAGTCGAAGGCGAGATCGTTGGCACGATCGTGGAACTCGTGCATCTCGTTCTCTGCAATCTTGATCCCGACCAACACGTTCGCACCAGTTTCACCCTGTTGAAGAACAAGAAAACACGGTACATCACGTATTGTTTCACGGTGAGAAGTCGTTTTTTGTGATTCTAGGCAGTGTTACGGAAAATGCTACTCGAGCAGGGAGGGCCTCTGGGTACTAATAAAATATTGATAGGGGATTAATCAGTGCTCTAGAACTCCCGAGTTCTCCCCAATTTCTATCTGAAAATTCGGTAAAATCTGGCCGAGTTTTGGACTGAATTTTAAAACTCCTCGGTGGTTTAGTTTCAGAGTTTTTTGTGGGTTAACTCGGTCAAAGCCAATTTTATTTTAATTTTAACCTTTTACATATACTTTGAAACTGTTATATAATTTAAGTCAGAAAGTATCTTATTTTACCAAAATATTGTTACTTTGTCTTTCAATTAAATTACATATGAATATACAGTATTTATTTAATTTAATAAAAAACGAGTTTTGCTGATTTTTTTTCCTGATTTATCCCCAAGCTCTCAGAACTCTTTAATTTTCTCTCTGAATTTTCCCTGAATCCGAGTTTTGGAACCTTGTGACTAATCAGAGACTAATTGGGAATTTTTAGAAGACTGATACAAGTGGGTTTGAAGGCCTACCTGTGCACGGTAATGGAACAAGCTAATGTCCCAACGTGGACTGAAGGCGTCTAAAAACTTCATCAGAGCGCCAGGTCTCTCTGGGAAGACAAAACGGCAGAGAACCTCGTTTTGTAAATTAAATCTGCCACCCATCTGCGAGCAGTTTCACAACATGATGAATTTAGCATCACAACGCGCTGGGAAGATGAATTTTCATAAAAGCATTGAGCCAAAATATTTGACAGTGAATTTATCGGAATAGTGTTGTTACCAGATAACGCAGGTGATCCTTAACCAGGTCACTTCCTGTGAGATTGTGAGTTTTAAGATGAGAAGATTCCATCCGCTGCTGCATTGCTTTGAGCTCGGAAATCGTGTGGAGGCCAACACTGCAAAGACAAGCAAAACACAGTTAAACATTGACCTATTTTCAGTGTTACAAAAATTTTAGGTGCTAGTCGGGCATAGGACCTCTGGGGACTAATCGGAAACTAATTGGGGAATTTAAAACACTTGCTCATTTCATATCACAATATGACATTCACCAAAATATCAGTAATATAATAATGAAACAGTTCATTAGAAGAGTATATTTAGCGTTTTATCATGAATATACGAACTTGGCAAGAGCGAGAGATCACCTATAAAGTACAACAGCCTGTTTCTCAGAATTTTGTCGATACTTGAACTCTGTAATATTCATAGGCTCCACCTGCCAATCAGAAAATTTCAATATAGGCCACATAATACAGATGTTGGATAAAAAAAGGCTTAAAAATCAACAAACATACCAATTGACAAAATTTCTTGAAATTTCCGGGTGTCTCTGGCATTAGCGTTGCAAGCACGGCCTCTTTCTGCCTACCTACATTTGCGAGTTCAGTTACGACCCTCAGTTTATCAAAATTCATGTTGGCACCGCTAGTTATGGCAACAACGTTTTCTCCTTTCAGGCCATAGTACTCGCAATAAGCTTCCAGCCCAGCAAGCGCGAGAGCGCCAGCTGGCTCTAAAATGCTTCGCTTTTCCTCGAACATGTCCTGCCACGAAGCACTGACTTGTAAACAACAAGGTCAAGAAATCTGAAAATTTAAACGTCGGCAAAATATAACCGTCTCTCTATACATACACTGAAGCCATACATGCCAACAAGAACTATCATTTCAAGATACAGAATGGGGCTCTCACTTTTATTGATGCACAGATCGCATCACGACTGACTAGTACCACCCCGTCTATCAAATCCTCACACATGCGGAAAGTTTCTTCCCCGACTACTTTAACAGCTACGCCATCTGCAAAACCTCCAACTTGGTCCAGCATAACTCTCTCACCATGCTGTAATGACAATGCCATTGCATTCGCATCGGCGGGTTCAACCCCAATAATCTTTACCTGTAATTATACCATGGAATCGTTTCGAGAAAATTATAGCATGCAATTACAAACAACTACACCAAATGTGAACTAAAATAAAAGAGGACAAGTAAGCATTAAATTAGATTTTAAATACCCTACATCCCATGGAACTTGCATCAAAAGCATACTACACAACTAAAAAAACCAAAATCATAAAAATTATTAACTGCTTAAAGTATAAGATCAAGAGAGTGGTTGGATAATAGAACTGGATATGAGTGCACTAAAAATTTTCTGGTTCATATTGATAAAGGCACGACAAAGGCTGATTTGATGTAATTTGTAAATGTGATGCTTGTAACATGGAATGAAAAGAGCAGCCGAAATCACAAGTTAAAACTAGAGAAGGAAATATCGACCATTTAACATGATTCATCCCCAGCCTTGTGGAGCTAGCTTTCGGATATCTTATATGGGTTAATACAGTAAAATGGTTACTGCTCCATTCACTCTCCAACACAAATACATTCTACAAACAAAACAATATTTGACATGCATCTGTTTTCGTATTACAACTAAAGAATATGGAGAATATAAGTTGCAAAGCAAACAACAAACCTGAGGAGCAACCCTCTTTATATAAGCGGCAATACCAGCTATAAGTCCACCACCTCCAACCGGCACAAAGATTGCATGCAAGGACCCCGGCTTTTGATGCCAAATCTCCATCCCAATCGTTCCCTGCCCCATGATGACGTCGGGATGATCGAAAGGAGGTACGAACGTCCTTCCCTCATCTATGCCCCTTTGTTTGGCATATGTTTGCGCCTCGTCATAAGAATCCCCCACGAGAACAACCGTCGCTCCCAACCTCTCAACAGATTTCCACTGCAAAACAGGAAACCTCACGTGAATATGACACGAAAACATTCTGATGACAAATCTATGAAAGAAATTTCGAAGAAAATGTAACCTTGATATCCGGGGTGGTTACAGGCATAACAATCACAGCACTGCAACCAAGTTTTTTCGCCGATAATGCAACCCCTTGAGCGTGATTTCCAGCTGATGAACATATAACACCTTTTTTCAACTGTTCTTCAGTAAGCCTAGCCATCATGTTATAGGCTCCACGAAGCTTAAACGAAAAAACCTACCGCAAAATAGAAAACATGATTGTTGATATCAGTTAATATTTAATAAAAAAATTCCATATTCGAATATAATCAAATCCACCCACGAAAGAACACACAGAAATTCTATATTAACCATCACTCTCGGCCAGGATCCAAGAAGAGACTTTTATATTATTCTTGATCAACGAAAAGGAGAAATATATTGATAATGAAAAGACCCCAAAACTGGAGCCTACAACCATCAAAAGAGCAAGTTCATAAAGAACAAGCAATAAAGACACACGAGGAAAAACGCAGGCCAAAAAAGAGGGAAGAAAAACAGAGGGCTTTAAGAGGGAGAAGCCAACGGGACCAAATCAAGGTTTTGAGCCTCTTCCTCAAGAGGTTCAAATGCTTAAGATAGCAACTAAAGGAAATAAATTTGACTTCTTAAGTTGATTTGGTCCCATCAAATACAATAACGTGAAATTGTACCAAATTCAATACAGAAAACAATTGGTTAAACTTCTATCTTTATGATGAATATAAATTTGATTGATCCGCAAACATGCATATCAGTGTTCTACAAAACCCTAGTCCGATTATCCCCTTATTAATCTCCGATGAGTCAATTAGTTAGATTAATTTCCAATTAGTCCCTAGAGGTCCTATCCCGACTAGCTTTTATAGAACACTGATCCATATACAGGGAAATGTTGAAGTTTCTACAAAACTGTGCAGGAAATTAAAACAAAGATTAAATTTATTGTAATGGTAACAAAATGAGCTTAATCGCAAACAACAATAACACCACCATTTAGTGCACTAACAATTATGAACATTTACTTCAACAAATCATCATTTAGAACACAAATCTCTAAACATACCGGCTGCAAATCCTCCCTCTTGAGCAAAACCTTAACCCCCAACCGCTCCGAGAGCTTAGGCGCGAGCTCCAGAGGCGTTTCAATGGCCACGCCATAGACTTTCGAATTGAGAATGCTCTTCAAATTGTTCATCGCGTCGACACCTCCATCTCCGTCGTGGCCGAGATCCTTGCGATTCGGCACTGCCCCGAGGTAGCCAGGCGGGTACTGTAGCGAATCGGCGGAGACTCTTCTGAGAGGAGGAGGCGGAGACGGCGCCGCCGCCTCCGTACTCTCCACCGGACTGACGATCGCCGCCGCGGTTCTCGCCGTCCGGCGAGAGAGCCTCGCCTTCGCCAACGGCTTCGCGGCGAAATCGGCGAACGGCGGGGCCAGTTTGAAGGGCTTCACGCGTATGAGATGAGATTGCGGCGGACTCAGGCGGAGAGCCTCCATCGCCGGCGAGAAATGAGCGGCGGCGCTGACGTGGCGGCGGCGGAGAGAGAGGGAGAGAGGCGCGCGGTTTTGTGTGGAGGTTCGGTCGTGGAGGAGAGTGAGGGTTAAAGCTTTGAGATAAGCGAAACACGTGTTACCGGCTGTGATTATATACAGCGAATAGGAACTAGACACGTCTGGTTATTTAGCTGACAGGGTGTGACGTGGCCGTTTTCCGCTTGTCGTTCAGGAGACCGCCCGGTAATGTTATTTTTTTGTGGGGACAGCGCAGCCAAACCACTGATTAAGGCAAGTGGACTTTTTTGGAGGTTAAATAATTTTAGTTTGGTATTGAAATTTTGTATTAAATGTTATTTTAGATATCATATTGCTTTGCTTTTATAAAGTGATGGCTTTTATTCATTTATATTTGTTGTCCAAATTGAATGTCTTTGAATTGAATAATAAACTTTCCCTACGTAAATGTGTCCCTATAAATACTTATTATTCAAAACATAGTAGTAGAGTTTTTGGAGTTAGGTAATTTTAGTTTGGTATTGAAATTTTGTCCCAATTTACCTATTAAATGAGTTGTTAGTGGGATTGGACGTTCTAGACGTAGAACTGAGAATTGAATCGAGATCGAATCAATCATGTCGATATGTTACTCATTGAACTTTGCCCCCCTCTTACGATCTTTGCTTTTCATGCTCATTAAATTTTCAACCTAACTTAAATTCGATATAAAAAGAAAACATTAGAAGAAGAAAGTGAAAGCACAAATGTATATATAATCAATATAACACGATGTCGACAATTAAGTTTCAAAACACTTAATAAGCAACTTTTGAAAATTTTCTTTAGAATCTATACAAAATTCTAGACAGTTGGGCACATTCTCTAGTGACACTAAAATTCCTAGAAGTCACGACGAGTGCGATCACTTACAAAGTGGAGTCACACTTCATGAGCCTATTTTGGCACATTTGCAAGCCTAAAGTTAAATGTGTAAAGAGAAGAAATTCAACCAGGACGAGTGGTTCTAAGGCCAACATTTCCTCCGAAGGCCAAGAGACCAAGGAACAAGTGCTCCGCACAATTCGCTAAATGACTGGATTTGCTGAAACAGTTGACAATCAATATTTCAATGTTGGAGACATTAGAGGAATTGCCCAAGCGTCACAAGTTTTTCAAGGAAATTTCGTCAAATTGTTCGAGGCTACAAGAGTGTTCGAAGGTGGAGCTAAATGCAGAATGTAGTGCAATCATCATCAACAAGCTTCCACAAAAGGCTAAGGGCCTAGGGAGTTTCATCATCCTTGTCGGGATTTGGCACCATCAATGTTTAATTTTCTTATGGGATTTAGGTGCAAAAATGAATTTAATGTCATTATCGGGTTATAATACCTTGCAGATGGGACATATGAAGAAGACGCCAGTATCACTACACCTTTCTATCTTTTCTTATGTTAGGTAACAAGGTAGTCCACTATTTGACTATAAATGCCCTTTCGGGTCCTGACCTTGAGTTTAATAGTGTTAATATACCAGCCACTCTAGTTCAAATTGTGTTTGCTGACAGTCCTTAAATATATTGAGCTCGTCTCATTTTTTCAGCAGAAAAACAATTGATTCAAAAAAAGAGAGGAAGAGTTCGGTTTGATTGTTTTGTTTTTCAATGGCCACTTCACTCTCATGGAGCTCCCTCTCCCTCACCCATCACTTTCAGGTAACTCTGCAACACATCAAGCTCTCTAGGGTTTTGTTCATATATGCAGAGCAATTTTTGGTTTAATTAAATTTTATTGATCAATTTTTGTGCTACCCGAATTGGGTATTTTTTTTGTTTCACGTGAATTTAATTAATTGGGTCTTGAAAAACAGCAACGACCATCTTGTTTTTGATGAATTCGTTAGATTTCAAGAGTATTGATTTGGGTGTAGAGCTATTTTCAACCCTGAGCCATTACATTGACATTAACCAAGTTAATATGTGCATAAACTTGCCAATCTCAATGAAATTTGATCAATTGGTCACTGACTATATTGATAAGGAAAATGAAATCTCTTAACCAGCTTGTTGTTTGTAGATTTTGGTGAATAACTCTTTTTTGTAAATAATGGGGTTTCCGCCATGCTCGTAAAGCAATCTTTATGAATGGGTAGACAAAAAGAACGACACACTCAAATAGTATTCAACATGTGTAAATTGTATGACATTGTCTAAGTTGGTGAATAAACTAGAGCCAATTTTTACATTGTTTTGTGGAGATCTTGTTGAAACGTCGAAGGTTAAATTCTCTTTCTTCACGTTTTGTGAATCAATAGAGAACCAGAAGCTAACAACAACCTGCAAAAAAGGAATAGATGCATCTACACAAAAAGAGCATATTTAGAAATATGTTAAAATGAACTCTTAACACTGTGGACATTAAAGTAAGTTATATTTGTGGCATATTTATTTATCGTGCAAATGGTATATTTTTACTCAAAATATGCATTGTGGAAAGCTATTTTGTTATGCCTCCCCCAAAAACAAAAACAAAGACCCTTTGAAATTGTGAAGAAAATGCATGAAAAGCTAGACTTGATAAAAATCGCTTTTGGAAATATATAAACTCCTTGAATAAGATGGAACTTGTCTTAGCTCTTATTTTTCTTTGTACTCTTTTTAGGGTAATAAATATTTTCTTCTGCTGAGTAACAATAGATAATTTATAATTTATAATTTATCTTACACTATAATGTTAAGTTTTTCTTATTTTTCGTCGTCATCCAATTGTTGTTTATAAAGTCATCCAATTGTTGCTTGTTCCTTTCTCTTTTACTAAAATGTTTCACGCTTGCTCTCTTCTAAACTATGTCAGCGAAGAAAGGGTTTGTTGATCTTCTAAGACTCAAGGGACAAAGGGAAGAACAAGAAACCACCAGTGGTCGGTAAACAGTAGGCAGCGAATAAATTTAATTGGTCAACCTTATAATGGAGGGGAAGGTGGGCAAGGACATAGAGGGGGTTGTAGAGGTGCAGTAGGAGAGGGCAGGCGAGGTCGTGGAGTAAATAAAGTGGGCAGATATTAACACTTGGTGTTCCACTGTGAATTTGAATGTACAAGTCATCCATGGGGTTTTCCCGGCTGATGGCAATGAGAACTCAATTTATTTGGACGCCAATGATAATTTAGCCACATATCCACCGTTTGTTATCCCAGCAAGAGACTTGCTAGAGAACATGGCCCGCTACATGCCTAACCTCAGCCTCAGCGTGGGTCAAACTAATCTATGTTTCTGGATGAGAGAGTGGTGTGAGCATGAGATCTTTTCAGGGATGACGTGTCTTATGTACTTCTATTTCACCATGCATTGAGCGAGACATATAATTCCTAGGTTGAACCAAGCATTGAGAGAGTGGACTCGGATCAGTGCATGTTTTTGTCTAAGTGTGGGCTCTACGAGTACTATTTGGATGAATTTGTATGTATTTGGGATCATTCATGGGTTTATAGATTTGCGGCCAAAATGTCACAAGAGACCCAAAATGATGGGATTGAGCGGAATTCTATAGAATTTAGGAACTCCATAATAGTAGAGATTATTATAATTCTAGAAAGTTTTATTAAAATCATAAACATTTGGATGAACCCCTATAAAAGGTCAATCTTAGCCATCCAATTGGTTGAATTCTAGTCATTCAATGTGGCATGTTTTTAGGTATATTCAGGGCGTTACAGTTCATCATTCTATGCATGTTGTACATGATCAGTGCGGTAATTTCTTTGTTCTCTCCTTGATTATCAAAAAATGGATGGTTTATCTATCAAACAAATTGGGTGCTTAATATTGTACTTGATTGTGCGATCAACAGAAGAATAACTCCGTTGTCCGACTGTCCCACCATTCTTTGGTTCAGATGTGCCCCATCCACAACTAGGAGAATCAGAGTGCGGCGTCGATTTCGCCTCAGGGGGTGGCGGCACCAGAATCTTCACCTCATGAGCAAGAATCGTCGCTTTATGGCCCCGAACAAGACTCAGCTTCTGTTCGAACCGTGACCTTCGTCGGAATCTAGTCGACGACCACCGATTCGAGCGTCCATTGCGTTTCTGAGAGCGACGATTCACAGAGAAAGTGAAAATTTGGCTACGAGAAGTACTGAAGGAAAAGTGTGTGAGAGAGAGAGGCAGCGGTTGTTTATAGACGGAGACGAGAGCGAGTACTGATGGAGGCTCGGTACGCGAGAGCAATGCTGCGTCAGTCTAGACACGGCACGTGTCCCTCCATCAAGCCATGTCCCTTTTGATCCTGATCGAACGGTGGACGCACTGGATCATTTGGCATTTTGGCGGGAAATTTAATTTAACCGCCTGTAACAAACTAAAGAGAACGGGACCCACAGGCAATGCTTGTGATTGGCTGATGTGGAATGAGCAAGGGATCAATTGGGTTGGTCTTACTTGTGCCCCAAGAAAGTCCCTAAACTGCTCTAAAATCAAATTTAGTTACACTTGAATGTGATTAATAGGGAGTACATAGAGTGTTGATTTTGGGGCTAGAACTGGATTTAAATCGAGAATCGAGTCGAATTGAAAAAATCAAGAATTGGAGACAATGGTTTTATTTTCGTTCCAACTTTTAGAGGATTATTGAATTACAATTTGGATATGATTCTTGTACACTAGAAGTGTTTTTTTTTTCAAAACCACATAAACTAGAAGTAACGAACTCTATATCATTTTGAATAATTGTAAAAAAAAAAAGGGAAAACGGGTTATTTAAACATATTTTTTCAAATTAAAAAGTACAAGGTCTATTATGAAGGTATTTTAGTTTTTTCGACAATTCTTTTTAAAAAATAAATGAAAAACTAACGAAACCTAACAGAATGAGTAACGATAAAAATATTGCAATTCTTGTGTATCCCTCAAGTGAAAAATATGTTTATATGCAAACCATCTAATTCTAGGTGAAATCATCCGACTTTTTTAATGACTCATGCTTAATACACGATTTACTATCATTTCATTCACAATCTTTGGTTAATAACTTCAAAGCTAGTTTAAAGGATGAGTGATTACAATTTTTTTTTTAATATTAGCCATTCGCTTAATTTTTAGACAGGCAACAACTTGTTGATCTATACATTGTTCTTTAGATCTTTACATGGTCTTTTGATATTTTAGATGATTCATTTATTAATTTGATGGTGGATCTTACTTATCAACTTCAACTTTTAGAGTTTTAGTTGTATTATTGAGTCATCCAATTACCAAAATATAATGTGTAGAGCTCTAAAAATCCAATTGTTCTTTCAATGGAGACAATCTTTCACAAAAGGCAAATTTATTCGAGAAGTTAAATATAAAATGTTACAAATAAACATGCTCCAGTAGTGACACACAGATATGATCCCATTTCTTTTGAGCACTTCCCACAAAGAAACACCAAATAGATATTGAACTGTATGAGTTTGAATTTAGTTTGTATAACTTTCTATTTCGAATGTATATATGCTTGTAAATATAGTTTATAATAAAATATTGACTATATAATAGAATTGCTTAATTAGTCCCAAATACTTTTTAAGAAAAATTTGACTCATAAATCATGCTAGAAATGAAAATTTAAGTTTAAACGGTTTGATTTGATTAACAGAATGACCGTTCATGCCTACATCAATTATAACCGACTCGATATTACTAGTAATTCCGGATATATATTGTTTCGCCAAAGTTGATATTAATATTTTTTTTGTAATGATTATTTATCAAATAAAATTAAGTAAAATTTTAATTTGAACCGGTGAGACCGAATTTGAACCGGTCAGGTCAGCCTGATTTCAAATCAGTACTATTGAGAACATTTTATACTTTTTACAAGCAAATCATGTTAGATTTGACCGAAGTGAACTTAAATTGTGCTTAAAAATACTTGGTGTATATGTAAGAAAAAAAAATTTAAGTTGGGGTACTGTATTTGAAAATATGAAACATTATTTTTTTTAATTGGGCTATAAAAGTAAATATTATGGGCAATTTTGTCATTGTTTATAAAACATACACATTTTGCAAAAAAAATCATAAACGACATGGCCTTTTTTGCAATTACGAAACAACACTTTTTTGCAATTTTCCCAAATTAATATCAGAACCACCCTCCTTTGCATCTTGATGTGCTACCTCGACGAGATCCCCGTTAAGATCGCCTTCAGGTTTGGTATCTTCGCCACAAGAACCTCCATCGAGAACGACTGCCAGTTCAGGACATCCCCGAAGGAGGACACATAGTGGTCCGAGATAAGCACGGGCACGCACCACGCGAAGATCGCCTCCACGATCCTTGGGCTCGCCACCTATACCCGCTCGGGCACATCCAGTACTTGGATTTCCTCATCACGTCGTAGTAGGACACTCCCGGGAGGTACCTCTAAAGTTAATGAAACAATTGCTTTAGGCTCACTTAATAATAGACTTCAAATATGATTAAAAATACCTAATTCAAAAATTAATACTCAAATTGAAATAAAAGATTTTTTTATAAGAAACAAAAATTTCATAAATAAAAATTTCATGTATACAATAACATAACAAAACTAAAAGGTTTGGATAATTGCAAACATTGGTCTCTTGCTATTTTGACCTTTACAAAGAGTAAAAGAGTAACATGTACTATACACACACACATGTATAGGGCACGCTCGGATATGAATTGCTCAAGTGTCCAAACTCGTCCGAACGTAAAATGTTACCCCCCATAAGTAGAATGTTGGGCGAAAATGTAAATATCACCAAAGTGATATTTACATTTTCGCATTGTTTCAAATTGAACTGAAAACATAAGAACTACCATTTGAATTAGTTGTAGAAAATAAAAATGAATAATGTGCTATGTTTAATTATAAAATCATACGGTGTTAATTGTATAATTTACCTATTCTATATAGGTTTCCTGTTTATATATCTGTAGCCTATAGTGTAATAGGCCTCTTGGACAATCATCAATTCATTAATAATATTCCTATTATTAACATACGGTAAACTTACAATTTTTGCTCAATCAATAACCCCGATATAAAACAAATTGAAAACATAAAATACCTTTCAATTTAAAAAATAAATCAAATTCTAAAAAAATGATTTTAAATGAAATTATATTTATCATCAAACAATTGCATGTAAGAGAATTACAAAATTATTTTTCATGATTAAAGAAAAATTATTTTTCATGGATAATTATGCCATTTCAAGAAAATTGGATGTCACATATGAAATGCATATTGGCCATTTTTCTATCTGTTTCAACTTCTTTTCTTGCTCAGCTATTTTTACTATTTTTAGAAAACAAAATGGTGCACTATGAATAATTCACCCTAATATTTATGTGATAAATATAGTAAAGACTACTCCATCCAAAAACCAAATACTACATATCTAATTTTTGCAATTATCACTAAAAACAATTGTGACGAATTTGTGACAATGGATGGAAATTTATGCAACACTTACCCAATCGTCGCAAGCGACCATGAAATGATCAGATCCGAGGCTCCGGTTCCAATATGAGTACTTCCCGTCAATGACATTCATGTAGTCTACGTCGGTGTGTCTAATCGGGCCCAAGTTACGAGTCTCGCGCGGATAGACAAATTGAACTAGCTTCGCTACGCTAAAGGGAAGGAAGTAGACTTGGGCTTTGTCAGACTCTCTGGTCCGGAGTACCGTGTTAGGAATTTCATATGTGAGCTTAGGTCTTACATCAATTTCTGTGGTGTGCTCTTCCTTAATAAGATATGATTCTCCTCAACAGATAACTCGTAAAATAAAGATAACAAATATATTGTTGAGTCAGGACAGTAGACTATTTTCACCTATATGCATGAACGAGGCATGCGCCTGATATTAGCACTATCAGTTTTTTTATTTGTAACGGCGCACTCTAACAGCGCCGTTACAGAGGATTTGTACGCCGTTACAAACTGTAACGACGCACAAAAACGTCTGTAACGGCGCCGTTAGCGTGCGCCATTACAGTGTCGCCGTTACAGCCTGTAACGACGCACAACGTGCCGTCTGTGCGCCGTTACTAACGTTGACGGCGCACACCGTCAGTGCGCCGTTACAAATGCTACCGTCACCGTTGATGAGGTTGACGGTGCCGTCACCGTTTGTAACGGCGCACTGACGGAGGGCGCCGTTACAATGAGTAACGGCGCACTGCTTGTGTGTGCCGTTACAGGTGGTGACGACGCACAGACGGCGTGCGCCGTCAATAATTGTAACGGCGCACAAACCCGTGCGCCGTCAATAATTTGTAACGGCGCACGCGTTTTGTGCGCCGTTACAAATAATGCAGAATTAAAAAAATAAATTAAAAAAAAAATAATAAATATAAAATAAATTTTATATTTATTATTTTTTTAAAAATTTATTATTTTTATTTAGAAATGAATATTGAAATTGAAAATAAAATTATATTAATATTTAAATTGTTGAATAACATATTTAAATTACAAAAAATCTATGAGGACGGGCCTCCATGATCTCTAGAACTATTCGGAGGTGGAGCTGGAGGGGGGAGATTAGGGTTGAGTAACAGCAGCTGTTGTTGGAAGTACTGGAACATCTGTTCGGCATGCTGTTTTTCGGCAGCGGCTTGCTCACGTTCAGCCTGACGTTCAGCGCGAAGTTCCGTGAGTTCAGTCCGGAGCTCCGCAATCTCCGCTTGACTACCATCAGAGGAGGTCGAACGTCTTCTCTGTCTCGGCGGTGCCTCGTAAGCACTCCCGCAACCCCGGATGCGTCGTCCTCTGGAGGGTTCTATAGTAACTCCTCTGGCAAGCTCGATCTGGCGAACATACTCGGCAGCTTGTCGCATGACCTCATCCTCTTCAACGTCGGTCATCTTGTTCAGTGTTCCATTCTCGTTGTAGTTCGCCTCGTCATTCTTCCAATCCTTAAGCGCATTCCTAATGTAAAGCTGCAAAAAAAATTGATTAATATAATAAATTAAAATATTAAAATAAAAAAAATAACGAAACTTACAAGCTTCGGGTTGAGTTCCTCCTCCCTCTCCTGTGGACCATCACCAGGCCTAGGTAAGGCCTTGTGAGCCTTCAGTAAGGCCTCCAACTTTTTGGAGACCTCCACTTCCCCGGCCGCCGACATCCTCTCCCAAAGCGCTCGAAATGGGACTTTGCCAGTGTGGTGGTTTAACTTGTTGTCGCTCCTCCGAATGGCACTCATTTGAGTACCAACATTTTCCTAGAAAAAAAATCAAAGTAAATTCACATGATAAATAGTAAAAATTCAAAACAAAATTAAATTAAAGTAAAAATTAGTAATATACCTCGTTGGCATCGAAATGTTCAACGAGCCACCGCCACTGGGACTTCTTCCCTTTCAGACTCTTGGGAATCCCATTCCGGTCCAATCTAGTCGGGTCGACGTACAGCTTGTATAACCGCTTCATGTTGGATTTTCGCTCCTTGTAAGCGCTTATGGCCGTCTCACGAATCCAACCCCGTAGCTCAACCGAATCGGTCACTTCAAACAAATGCTGAAATTCACAAATATGACGTGAATATTTTTAATACGAACATTTGGAAAAAAATTAGAGTAAACGTTGAAATTACCCCGAAACTCCTCCAAAACGCCTGGAACTCAGACGGCGGCAAATCTCCAAACGTCTGGTAGGAAGCATCGCGTTCCCGAGCGAATTTCCCTATAATCGTCTTCACCCTATCGGCCGAAAGAATTCCTCCTGCGACACGTGGTCGACCGTTTTCCCACGTCAAGAGCAACGAACCTCCGTTCGCCTGAACTACTCTCTCATCGTCGGCGATGTTGATGTCGATCTTTTGGTCCTTCTTTGCTCTGGCTTCCCAGCTCTTCGTGTTAAGGCAGTCGACTTCCACCTTGTAGTCGAAGTACAGCTCGTACCTCGGAATCTCTCTGTACTCGAGAGGAAGGAGCCTCCACTCGTTCAGCGGCAGTTCGGACTCATCCGGCACAAAGTCCTCTTCGGAGGGTCCTGCGACGTCTCCGAGCATCTCCTGGAAACTCCGAGGATCCGGGACCTGGAACTCCCAGCCCGGATAAGTCGGCTGAGTGGGCTGAGTCGGCTGCGGCGGTGACGGAGTGTACATCTCATCATGTACCTCCGGCGCCTACGAAGCCTGGAAAAATGGAATGTCCATGGTGGCTCGCCTAGGTGCCCTGGCCTTAGGTGCCTTACGTCTAGGCTCCATTATCTGTAATTGACCGAATAAGACTTTTAAGGTCAATTTGACCGAAAGAATAGAGAAATTCGGCCGAATATGCCCGAATTACCCTTAGGAGCTAAATTTTTGTGAGTTTTCCAAAATTGCCCCTAAGGGGATAATTTTTTTCAAAATTCCAAAATTGCCCCTTAGGGGCAATTTTTTCATAATTCCCAAAATGCCCCTAAGGGGCAAAATTTTCTTATAATTCCAAAATTGCCCCTAAGGGGCAATTTTTTCATAATTCCAAAATTGCCCCTTAGGGGCAAATTTTTCATAATTCCCAAATTGCCCCTAAGGGGCAATTTTTTCATAATTCCCAAAATGCCCCTAAGGGGCAATTTTTTCATAATTCCGAAATTGCCCCTAAGGGGCAATTTTTTTCATAATTCCCAAAATTGCCCCTAAGGGGCAATTTTTTTCATAATTCCAAAATTGCCCCTAAGGGGCAATTTTTTCATAATTCCGAAATTGCCCCTTAGGGGCAAATTTTTTCATAATTCCCAAAATGCCCCTAAGGGGCAATTTTTTCATAATTCCAAAATTGCCCCTAAGGCCTTAGGTGCAATTTTTTCATAATTCCCAAAATTGCCCCTTAGGGGCAATTTTTTCATAATTCCAAAATTGCCCCTAAGGGGCAAATTTTTTCATAATTCCAAAATTGCCCCTTAGGGGCAATATTTTCATAATTCCGAAATTGCCCCTTAGGGGCAAAATTTTTATAATTCCCAAAATGCCCCTAAGGGGCAAATTTTTTCATAATTCCGAAATTGCCCCTTAGGGGCAATTTTTTCATGATTCCGAAATTGCCCCTTAGGGGCAATATTTTCATGATTCCGAAATTGCCCCTTAGGGGCAAATTTTTCATAATTCCCAAAATGCCCCTAAGGGGCAAATTTTTTTATAATTCCAAAATTGCCCCTTAGGGGCAATTTTTCATGATTCCGAAATTGCCCCTTAGGGGCAAATTTTTCATAATTCCCAAAATGCCCCTAAGGGGCAAATTTTTTTTATAATTCCAAAATTGCCCCTTAGGGGCAAATTTTTCATAATTCCCAAATTGCCCCTAAAAGGGGCAAATTTTTTTATAATTCCAAAATTGCCCCTAAGGGGCAATTTTTCCATAAATTCCAAATTGTAATTAACATCATAAATAATCCAAAATTGCATAAAACCTAACCCTAACATGCAAACACAAAATTACATAAAACCTAATCCAAAATTAACATGATTTGACATTATCCATAACTACTTGCAACATTAACATGATTTCCAACATTAAGGGGCAATTTTTACTTAGGCATAATTAACATGATTTCAAAACCATTAACATGATTTTATCAAACACAAAATTTTTACATTAACATGATTTCAAAACCATATTGATTAAAGGCAGAATTAGGGTACTTACCTGAGAAGGGGCGACGGTGGGGTTGACGGCGACGGCGGGACGACAGCGACGGCGGGACGACGGCGACGGCGGGAATCGGCGACGGCAGCAAGGGAAGAAGGAGAGAAAAAATGCAGGAGGAAGAAAAAGGGTTCTGCCCAAATTTATCTGCGATATTTGTAACGGCGCACCCTTAACTGTGCGCCGTTACAAACCGTAACGGTCAGAAATCGAGCCGTTGTCTGAACCCAACGGTCAACATAATTGTAACGGCGCACCTTGTTATGTGCGCCGTTACAAGGAAAATGTGTAACGGCGCACATATCCGTGCGCCGTTACTACCAAAATATCCGCGGGAAGTTTAAATTTTCGCGAAAATTACCCGCGAAATTTGAATTTTCGCGAAATTTGAATTTTCGCGAAATTTCGCCGCGAAATTTGATTTTTCGCGTGGCGGCAATTTTGTAACAGCGCACATAGCTATGTGCGCCGTTACAAACCTAAACCCTAAATTTTTCCTAAACTCGATCGTGAATGATAAGCGGTCTTCCCGTGGTTTGATTTTCTTCAAATTTGTACTATACCACGTATATGTAATTTCCAACTAATCGAACGGTTTTGATTGAACATAAAATATATTAAACTACCGAACGTTTGATCATCAATGAGTTTAGGGTTTTTGTGAGTTTTACCTTCCTTAACCCTAAACTCACGCTTTCAACGAAAGTGGAATGTGTTGAAAATAAAGTTTTAATCCAACCGTACGGATAGGACCGCAATGAATGTGTACTTCATATGCCAAAATTTCATTCAATTCCGATAATGTATGAACCTAGATCTAACCGGTCAATGGGAACTCAACATAGTTGACTGGCCTATTTGACTTGTTGTAACGGCGCACGTTCATATGTGCGCCGTTACAAACTGTAAAAAATAATATTATTTTATTTACGTCGATCCAAAAGTTAATCCGACCGTACCAATTTGAGCGCAATGACTTGTTAGTTCATGTTTCATAATTTCATTTGACTATATTCAACGTATGAATCTCGATCGGGCTCGAAAACCCGATTTCAAAGGACAAGAGTCAACTGTCTGATTTTTTTCCTAAGTGTGGATTTGTAACGGCGCACCTTCCTGTGTGCGCCGTTACAAACCCACACTTAGGAAAAAAAATTAGTTGAATGTGAAATTGACCGAATTACCCCTAATTAGGCCGGAATTGACCGAATTACCTTTTTAAGGTCAAATTGACCGAATTAGGGGTAATTCGGTCGGAGTTGACCGAATTACCCTTTTAAAGGTCGAATTCCCCGAATTACCCCTAATTAGGCCGGAGTTGACCAAATTACTCTTTATAGATGATAGATTAAAAAAACCATTTATTCATAACCAATCAAACATACATATACATATTAAGTATTAGAGTCGGCGGTATCATAATCTTCATGCCCTTCCAAATCGCTGTCATCGGTTTCTTCGTCGTCGTGCTCGGTTTCTTCGTCTTCTTCATCGTTCTCAGCTGGAGGTGCTGGCGGTGGACACCAGATTAAGTTTGTTAGGTCGATAGTGATACCACCTGGTGTGACGATGTCAATTCGATCTTCTTGGTAAGGTTCATCGACTTCAAACTCCAGGTCGTCGTCGTCACCGGCACAGGCTAAACTGCTCGGTTTGTAGTGACCCCTATGCGACACGACGTTGACAACCTTCCACGGTCCAGATTTAGGGTCGTCGATATAGTATACCTGTTTTTCCATTAAAGCAAGGCAAAATGAGTTTTGTTTGTGACGATCTGTAGACGTGTTGACCGAAATGAATTCATTTACGTCCTTTCTAACTGTCCGTTCGTCGTACCACCGACACTTGAATAGAACGACTGGCATGCCTTCCGAGTAGGTAAGGATACATACGTCCATAAGAACACCGTAGTAACATATGTCGTTTGCTTCAATCATGACCCCTGAATTTTGATTTCTCCGGCCCTAGTCGATTCTCAAGCATAAAAATTTGACGCCGTTAACAGTACACTGCGAATAAATTGCAGACGAACGAGGACCTCTGGATAGTAGTACCAACTCTCGTTGCCACCCTGGAGCACTCATCTGCACACGAAATTTAAATGAGTTATCCCTAAAATTTGTAAATGGTAATTCAAGTTAACTGATGTCTATTACGTACAATTCTGCGCCACTCGAAGACAAATGACATGACTCGATCCTGAAGAGATTTCCGTGGGTGTATTCGTTGGAACCCTGCACGATGTGATTCTACGAATGTATCTGCTTCGGCACAATTCTCAATCACTGTCCAATTCGCCCAGAACATCTCGGAGGTGCTCAATTTGTCGTTTCGCACCACGCTCTTAACTTGTACATGTGGGGAAACAACTGATAAGTTGAAACCTAGAGCTGGACTAACAAAACTTTCGCTGGCTGAAGTGGCGCGGCTAAGGTACATCTGAGTGAAGGTGACAGACTCGTGCATCAAGTACTGTTGGGCTATACAACCTTCTGGATATCGCGGGTTTCGCACACTTTTCTTGTACACGCCAAGTTGCCTACAATCGAATTATGAAGGTTAATGTCATATTCGATTATACAGTTCAATGGTAATTCTTCATGATATTTCGAATTCAAGGATCATACCGTTCAATTGGAAACATCCATGTGAAATGAACTGGGCCGGTTCGCAAAACTTGATCCGGGAGGTGCAGTAGAAGGTGAACCATAATTGTACAGAATGAAGGAGGGAAAATAGTTTCCAACTTACAGACTAGAACCACTATATCTTCCCCCAACTTTTTCAGGGCTTTTTTCCTCGGTTCCCTCGTGCACAACATTTGAAAGGTCTTGCCCAGCTCTGTTAATGCTTCTGCCACATAAGGCGGAACGTACTTCCGAATGACAAGGGGGAAGATACGTTGCATCAACACGTGACAATCGTGGGTCTTCAATCCGAGAAACTTTTTCTCATCGGGATTCACCTTGCTCTTTAGACTACCCGCATATCCAGAGGGAAACTTAACAGCTTTTATATGCTCCAGTACTTCCTTCCGATCACGACCCGCCACGCCATAAGGTGCATCTGGGAGCTCCCCGTCTTGCACCCATTGGTCTTGCCGGACACCCTGTTCCTCGTAAGTTCTCCTAGCTTTCACGTCATCCTTAGTCTTCCCTGCAATTCCAAGAACTGTACCTATGACGTTGTCGCATACGTTCTTCTCTATATGCATCAAATCCAACGCATGTCTGACTTTATGAGTTTTCCAATAAGGCAGCTCCTAGAAAATGCTTTTATGAGACCAACATATACGAACACCACCCCCTTTTCGTTTACTGAACTTCGGATGCAGACTAGGCGGTGGGTATTGATGACGTAGAATCGCACTGAGTACAGCAGCCCCTGAATGCCGGGTAGGCCTTCTCCGTGTCTCTGTCTTCCCGTTAAAGGCCTGCGGCTGAAATCGCAGCGGATGTTTCGGTGGTAAGAACCTACGAGCACCTTGGTAAGAGATTCTTGAGTTACTGTGTTCAGAATCGATCTCGTCCAAGCATAAAGGACATGCCTTATATCCTTTAGTCTGGATGCCTCCCAACATTCCCAAGCCCGGGAAGTCACTTATTGTCCACATCACAGCAGCCCGCATGATGAAAGCCTCTTTCTTAGAACCATCCCACGTGACAACTCCGTGCTCCCACAGATGGTTCAACTCATCAATCAGCGGACGCATGAAGTTATTTAAGCATTTCCCCGGTGATTTTGGACCAGATATCAACATGGTGAGGATGTTATACTCCTTTCTCATAGCTATCGAGGGCGGAAAATTCAACGGGATATCGACTACAGGCCACAAACTGTAACTCGGCGCAGTAGGCCCGTATGGAGAGAACCCGTCGGTTGACAGCGCCAGCCGCACGTTCCGTATTTCTCCAGAAAATACTGGGTATTTAGCGTCAAAATGAATCCAATCCGCACCGTCCGATGGATGTACTAATATTTCATCGTCCTCATTCTCCCGCTCCCCGTGCCATCGCATCCACTCAACCGTCCCTGGGGCAAGATATAAACGTTGAAGTCGAGGAGTCAATGGGAAGTACCACAACGTCTTTTTCGGAACTAATTTTTTTCCCACCTTCGCGTATCGTGCATCTCCACAAACGCCACATGTCTAGAGTTGCGATTGTGTTCCGTAGTACAATGTGCATCCGTACAGACATGCATCATATTTCACGTGTGGCAGTTGGATTGCCTTCATTTTCTGCTTCGCCACTGCATGGCTAGATGGATACGTATTAGGTTGGGGTAACGTAGAACAATAATCTTTGGCAACCTTGGTAAAAGCTTCGTCAGACATCCCGGTGCTCTGCTTGATGGACAACATCCTTAACATTGCTGCTAATGAAGTATCCTCACTATTTTCGTACAACGGCTTTTGCGAGTCCGTCACCAACCGGTTGTATGATGTCATGGTTGCCTTAGCGACTCCCTCCTCGACTTCGGTTATTATTCCAATGTTCTGTTGTTCGTCCTCGTCCTCGTCCTCGTCCTCGTCCTCGTCAATCCTTACATCTCTAGTCGGGTCTACATCATCCACGAGCTGATGCACAGGATCAACGTATACTGGATTGTTGTCCGACGTCGAACAAGGCTGATTCGCCGATGTTTCCCTCAAACTGATATCCCAATTCCGGCTCGAGCTAGCTCCTTCGGCTTCGCCATGATGGAACCACACATTATACGATCTAAGAAAATCTTTCCTCAATATATGATCGCAAATAGTCTCCATATCGTGCCAAGCAGAATTACAACACCTCGTGCATGGACACTTGAAACGTCCCACACCATCTCTTGGAGCGTTTTTTCTCGCAAATTTTACAAAACTGCTTAATCCTTTCATCCATTCCTCACTCATTTTTACGGATCCCATCCATCTCTGATCCATTCTATATATGTAATATATATAAATTCGGTTAACAATTCATTTACATAATATTGCATTATTTCAAAATATGTACGTACCTTCTAATTCACATAAATTACCTAATTACCCTTGTTTGGTCATTTATAACCTTATTACCCCTAATTAGGTCATAAATGACCAAGATACCCCTAATTAGGTTCTAAATGTCCAACAATTACGGGAGAATTTACCCTAATGTTATCATGCAATTAATGGAATCGGGAGAATTGACCCTAATGTTATCATGCAATTCATGGAATCGAGTAATTTATTTCATCAGTTCCGAAACTAATTTAATAAATTTAACATGCAAATTATTCATACAAGCAAAATCATACAAAATCTAAACTTGGATCGATGAAATCATATACAAATTTGCAGTTATATGTAGTGCATTATTTAAAAATTTGTACATACCTTCTCGGGAGATTTGTCTGAGGGTGCTCGGGAAAATTTATAAATTTTCGAAATTACGAAATTACCCTTGTCGGGAGAAAAGTAGGTGTGAGATATGTTGTAGGAAAAGAATGGGAGGTTCTGCCAAGATTTATAATACATATTTGTAACGGCGCACATACCAAGGTGCGCCGTTACAAACTTCTAGTAACGGCGCACATACCCAGGTGCGCCGTTACAAACTAACGGTAACAACAACGGCTCAATTTCCGACCGTTTTCCATAACGGCAACAAAAGTGGTCAACGGTCAACACAAATTGTAACGGCGCACATAACGGTGTGCGCCGTTACAAAGGTGTGATATTAACGGCGCACGTTTAACGTTCGCCGTTACAGACATTTGTAACGGCGCACATTTACCGTGCGCCGTTACAAACATGTGTAACGGCGCACTTTATGCGTGCGCCGTTACAAATGTCGGTTCTAACGGCGCACATACTTTTTGTGCGCCGTTACTGTTACAAAAACTGATAGTGTAGGATAGCAAATATATTGTTGACCCGAGAGAGAAGAGATTAAAATAAAGTATTACACATGAAATAAAGATAACAAATAATATATAGCTAACCCGAGAGGGTTTAAAGATAGACCAAACTATCGTTACCTACACGCATGCACGTAAAATAAGGGTAACAAATATATCATTGACCCGATATAAGAGTTTTAAAAAGGACCAAATTACTCTCACCACCCATCAATAAAATCAATTGATATATTATTGACACGAGAGGGTGGTTTAAAGAAAGACATGATTACCCTCGTGTCGTGCGCACATACACACCACACTGGCCCGGGCTTAAATAAACCTTTTGAAAGAGAAACACAAATTAATTAGCTAGAATTCCAGCAATTACTTTTCTTTGCATGTGTGGGCTCGTATACTAAATTAAAACAATTTAAAGGACTAAAACAGTATAAACGGAAAGTGGGTTAAAGACCACCCTATTATTTGTATGACTTTCTTGTATAGCAAGAAAGCTCATTTATTCACTTGCATGCACATGCATAGCCATAATATTATGCACGTACGTGCCACCCTCACACCATGCAATGCTTAGTCTAGATTAATCAAACAAAATTCTCTCCTAATCTCGACTCACCGCAACTTTAATTTTCATTTTTCGCCCATTTTTTTAAAAAAAAGCAACACTCTTAAGCGGCTTGGTCAAAATATCAGCTTTCTGGTCATCTAAGAGATCGATGCGCTAATTCCTTAGTGTTGTTGTTCTCGATGCTCGGCCTCATGACCTCTTTCTCTGAGGACAACATATGTATGTACATTTTCGTGCTGGGTCTCGATCACTGAGATCTCATTGTACATTTCTCCCAGAGACCTAAAATCTTCAGAGGAAGAAATCTTCTAGTTTTGTTGGGATTTCTTCTGTTTATGACTCCTAGTTTCAGCTCTCGCCTTATTCAAATACATCGTCTCGACTTATGGTTATGATAATCCTTTTGGTACGTGCTACAACTAAAGCAAGTACTTTAAGTCCACTAAAAATATGTTAAATTCTCTTAATAATGTAGGCCCATTTTTCATAAAAAACCCCAAAATCAAAAGTTAGGTATAAAAATATAGGTCATAATTCTTTATTTATAAATTTTGTTGTAGGCCTCGACAATGATTGAGCCGGCCCTTCTGTCTGGCCTTTGGTTTTGACAAGAAATTTTACCCTTCATGGTTTTGTGTCTGTTGTGTTGTTTCTGCTCTATGAACTCTCTCTGGTACGGTCTTTTTCTTAGTTGTGCATGCAAGTTTTTCAAATTCCAATTTTACCCTTTGATTTTGTTTGTTATCTCAAAATAGTCCTTGCCTCTGCCTCCTATTAATTGATGCTTCTAATTTGTATGAAAAGAAAGTTTTGGGTGTTTTGGGACGGTCGTTTTGTTTGCTTCTTTTGTTAGTGATTAATATTTAAGGTAAACCAAATTATAAATATTAGGGATAATTACACTTTACCCATGCTAAAATGACCGATTTTACATTTTACTACAGCTAAAAAAAAGTTTATATTTTACAACAGCTAATTGCGTATTTTTTACACTTTACACTAACGGTGTTAGATTTTGGATGAAAAATTTTCATGTTGTATGAAAAGTCGAAATTGCCCTCAATTATTAATCAAAATTTCAAATTGATGCCATTATTCATCAAATTATAATATTTATTAATAATATATAATTTATATTAATAATATTTATTAATAAAAAAATATTATTATTTATAATTATTTAATAAAAATAAAAGTAAATCATTTTTTCAGTTATAAATTTTTAATAATTAAAATTAAAAGTAAATTAATTATTAATTATTAAAATAATATCAATTAATAGTAATAATAATACTAATTATAAATAATAATAATAATAATAATTAATAGTATATTAAAACTTTCAAATAACATAACTCTCTTGTACGAGTTTTGTTTCGGGCTCATATATTATATCAAATCAAAAAAAATTGGAAGTCAAAAACTTTGAAGAAAGAAGTATTTGTTTATATATTATTAATAATTGATTTAATTTTACGTGATAAATAATTATTACCAAAAATATAAATAATTAATTATTAATAACTTTTTTAACATTTTGCTCTAACACTGGTAATTGTTAGACGAATTTTTTTTAAAGATTAAAAAATTTGTCGTCGTTGGATGGTTATTTAGACAAAAACTTATTTCTTCGAAATGAATTTATGATTTAATTCAATTTGATATATTATGAGCCCGAAACAAATCTCGTATGAGTGAGTTATGTCATTCGAAAGTTTCACCATATTATTAATAATTAATATTTTTTTATTATTAAATATCAAAATAATATTAAGTTTTAATAAATAAATCTTTCATTAAAGTTGTTGATCTTTCGATTTTTTTCGATTTGATACACTATCAGCCTTAAATGGAGTTCGTATGAGAGAGTCGTGTAATTCGAATGTTTCAATATATTATTAATAAATAATATTATTTTAATTATTAATTAATATTATTTGAATTATTAATAATTAAACCGGGTATGACCGGATTTGAGTGGAGGTTGATCTTAATTAGGGAAGAAAACCCTAAGGGTATTTTGGTATTTTTATTATAAAATGAAAATTTCCATCCAAAATCTAACACTGTTAGGGTAAAGTGTAAAAAAACGCAATTAGCGATAGTAAAATGTAAACTTTTTTTTTAATTGTAGTAAAATGTAAAAGTGATCATTTTAGCAGGGGCAAAGTGTAATTATCCCTAAATATTATAATAGGATGACATCGGACACATATATATAACCAAAAGATTATGGAATATAATTTTTGAGAAATATTTTAAAATTAACTTTTTAAAAGTAGGTTCCTATAATAATGTTGTAAATTGTAAATATATCAATGTTTTGAATTCATTTTTATAAATAGAAATTTCTTAAATAAACATATGACTATGAGTATATTTGAAATGTCGTCTTATTGAAACTAAATTGAACAATATCATAAAAGTAATAAATCATTAAATGTTAGCACCATTACATTCTTCACAATTTAATCCATGTATGTTAATTAATGGCTAAAATCTTTTTTGAAGAGAAATATTCCATTCATTCATTTAAACTGGGTGGGACAATCATCATTGTTGTGTTCGGTTAAATTAATGTAGCATTGAGAATACTACAATTTCTTATTATAAGAGGAAACAAAAAACCATATCCGACAAAAGATAAGAAATTTGAGTTTATTCTCGTGCTAAAAACTCTAATTTTGTTGAGAAATTTGTCTTTACAATTATTTAGATGAACATAAGACATTGTCGTAAACTTTAGTTTTGTAAAATAGTTAATTCCAATTAGTTTTTCAATGAACATATATAGTATCATTGGGTCAGGACTCCCAGACGGGGTGATTCGCCCTTTAACCATGATTTGATGATTGGTCGGCGAGACAATCATATTAACCAATCCAAGTAAGTCTTGATTTGAATCAAGACATATCCAACAATATCACATCTTACTGTTTAAATACTCTCCACACCCTTCAATTTTGTTCCATATTTCAAGTTCTAATTATCCACCAGTTCACATGCGAAATCCTTAACATAAGAAATGTAAATTATTTTAACCCGACCTACACGCAAAGAAATATATTATCTGATAAGCTAGTATCATAACTTGAGTTTTTACGTGATCACGACTTTTACACTTACTTTAATGTATGAATCATAAACTGACCCTTATCCGATCTACACCTCTACTTACATCACATATTTAACCTTCATCCACATAACCTTAAACAACAAGTCTAGACCTGAGCTCGTCAACTTTAATCCCATCTAAACTCGTTACTATCTGCAAGTTTAGCTTGTGGCTGCGGAGCCTATAATTCGTTTGTAGGAGGGACACTCTGATGCCCCTACATGGACATAATGAAGTCACCATGATCATGTTCGGTCCAATTTTAGTGAAGCAATTGACAATATCTATCGAAACCCGCATAAAAAAAATTATAAAAACCCACCAAAAAAGTTTTAATCAAAATTCTAATCTGATAACAAATTTATACTGCAAGTATTTATGACTCAGACTCTGTATTTCTTTATAAATAATAATTTGAATTTTTTTAATTTCATTACATGTACCAAAACTCGTATTGCTCATCTTCAAGGAAAAATGAAAGTCAGATTAACAAGAATTTATCTTTTCTAAAAATTACATCAAACATATTTATGTATGAAATCGCCCGGCTTTTATAACATTTTTTCTTATCAAAAGGAGTAAGACCTTAACATGATACTAGGCATTGATTTTTCATTAATAATAATTTTAAAAAAATCTTAATTTAATCATCCATACCTAAATTTGAATATCACTTATTTAATATTGAACTTGTCTTTGCCATTAGGCTCAATTTGGGTCACTAAAGTTTGGATCAACAAGAATCAAATTTTAACCTTTATATTAAAAAGAGTAGAATAACATAATTCTAGACTTTAGTCCAAATGATCAAAATACCACCTTAGTTAATCCACAAATTAAATTTTTAACTCCATTCTATAGTTTAAAAATGACTAATCCTAAAAAACACAGGTAAGTTAGCACCATGCTTAGTTACTTTGGCTCATTTTCTCTTATCTCTCTAGTTCTCACCTCTCCTTATTTTAGGTAGTTTCCTAATCAATGAAATTTTGAAACAAAAAAATTTAAAAGGAATTTCAAACTTCTTCCTCATGTCCAATATAAAACTATAAACTCAACCAAACAAATCAGGCAGTCCAAACAAAATTGATCTCCGTCTGGAGTTTGCTCTTTGACATCGTCTTCCATTGGTACGTGATCCCGAACTCCCCCCTCCCCAGCTCCTTCCCAATCTCATACCTATCCCTGATGTTCTCTCCCTCCGGTAAGTTCAAAATGGGCCCGGTGGCGGTGTTGAGCGCCGACGCATCCACCACGCGGTGCGATCACCCATGCTTGACTATACCACATTTTCTTTCTCATACCTTAATTATTTTTTTTAATTTAAACAACTATCATTTTAGAATAATATACCCCAAAATATCAAAAATGTCCTTAGAATTGAACCGGTTCAATTTCAACCGTCTCCGATTCAGTCCGGTCCATCGAAAAGAGCAAATCATAATTTAATTAATGTGAAATTACCATTTTACCCTCTTGGAATAACAAACTAAACCCACCATTGAAGGACATAATGGACATTAGACAAACTAAATAATAATTTAAAAAACAAATTGAAAAATGAAAAATGAAAAAACATTTTCTTCCACTTTCTTTCCCTTTCTCGCCTCCCAAACACCCATCCCATATCTCACTCTCTAAATCTCCATCTCATCTTAAGTCGGGTCTTCGTCGGCGATCGTCACTCCGGTGGAGAATCTTCGGAAAGTCTCATTCGATCCTTGCGACGACGGAGATGGAGGTATCGACGAGGTATCGACGCGATGAGTGATTTGAAGAGTATTCTCAACGTCTATGGTTTAGCCAATGTCTCCGGAGCTCGCGCCTAAGCTCTCGGAGCGGTTGGGGCTTAGGGTTTTGGTGAAGAGAGAGGACTTACATGCGGTAGGTTTACAGATTTATGCTGATTTGTTACTCAACTGACGATTTGTTGAAGTAGATGTTCATAAATTGCTAGTGCTATCATTTTCATTTTCAAAGTTTGTGTACTAATGGTGCTATTGTTGTTTGTGCCTAATCTCATTTTGTTACCATTACTATAAGTATGAAATAATCTTTGTTTAAATTCCCTGCACAATTTTGTAGAAACTTCAACATTATCCTGTATAAGGATCAGTGTTCTATAGGGCATCTAGGGACTAATTGGAAATTAATTGACCCGTAGGAGATTAATAAGGTGCTAATCGGATTTGTTGGGGATGTTTAGAACACTGATATGGATGTTTAGATAAATCCAATTTATGTTCATCTTGTAGATAGAAGTTTACCCGATTGTTTTCTGTATTAGTTTTGTTGATGCACAATTTCAAGTTATTGTATTTGATGATTTGGTTTCTTCTTTTTCTGTGGCATACGAATCTTTTTTGTCAACTTAAGAAGCCAAATTTATTTCCTTTAGTTGTTATCTGAAGCATCGGAAGGTCTTGAGCTGATTTGGATGTAGTCTCTCTTCTAGGATCCTGATCGAGAGTGATGGCTAATGTGGATTTTCCGTGCTTCTGATTTTTTAGTGTGAGGCTGGGAATGGAGCTATCAATGTCCTGTTCCTGATTTGTTTTTTTTTCTGGCAGATTTTGCTTCCGACCGTTTTAATGCTAATGCTGATAGCACTAAGGACGTGAGTGGATACAAGGATTCACCCAGCTCAACCGTTAGTGATTTCTCAACATGTCCTTGTTTAATTCAAATTTACTGTCTTCTATGAATGTAATGTGTACTGTTTAGTTCTTAATTTTAGCTGAAAGACAAATAGTGCTCGGTAGGATGGAGGGAATATAATTTTTCACTATTTAGTTTCTAAGTAGATAACTGTTCGCTGATTACATGATGTATAATTATGTTGATGCTAATTGTTCATAGGCTCATAGCAAAGTTTTGAGTTATTGTACTTATTGAGTTCGAGGGAATTGCATTAAAGAAAATAAAGTGACCTCATTAATAGCCTTGATAAATAAGGAATATCGAACTTGAAAGCTTTCCAAATCCTAATTATAAGATTTGATGAACTGGGTTCTACTAAAGGAGACCAGGAATACTATTTTTTTGATAGCATTATGAAATTGACATTACTGGTTCAGGTATGTACGGGAAGGGACGTTTTTGGAAGTGGGAAGAGGAATGTCTCCCAATTTTCAACAAATTTTGGAATTATTGGCTGCAAAGGGAGAGTATTTGGCTTTTGTATCAGATACAAGAGAGACGAGAATGATGATAAACTTAATTTCAATAAAGATTTCCTTTTCTCTAGGTACTAATTTTTCTATTTTCAGAACATTGTATATTTGCATCTATTACCTGTACTTGCTCATCTACCCTACAGGTGATTTCATTTGATTTTTCACCTATTTTGGCATTTATTTTAGTTCTTTAATTCTGTAGTACATTATATACTAAAAGATGAAGAACTTAGTGCCCCTAGTTTATTGCCATTGTTATTCAATTCTACCTCTGCCTATCTGTCATTCTAGTTCAAATGCATTCAGGCAAGAGAATAATAAAGTTCTTATTGGGGACATTAACACAAGTTTAATGAGTCTGGTTCCCCTTTTCAGTCAGTTTCTTTAATTCATAACGACAAACTAGAGCTGGAAACGTACATACGCTCAGACATCTATGGCACCTGCGATCACGTCAAGTAAGTCTGGTCTTGTTCTTTGGTACTGGGTACTGATGTGTAGGCAGAACTTGGGACATCAGTGACTGATTTCTTGTTTATTATTTCATCACTCCCGTGACTGAACTTTCATATCATAGTCCTACTTCTGGATTGATATTAAGAGCTTGAATTTTGTTTCATGAGCTTTTCCTATTCCATAGTACATGTGCTTGTGCATCAAACATAACATATGATGCGTTCAGCCTTCAAAGAGCGCATACTGCAAATTACCCACACCAGACACGCATAATCTTATGCCTTTTTTTTCATTGCATAGTTACCGCTGCTCTTCTATGTATTGCATTCTTGCATCCTACCCCTAAATTTTAATGTATTTCAATCTACTTACTTTACTTTTCATTTATGTTAAAAATATCATAAAAAGGAAAAACAGTTGGTGCTTACTAGAAATGTAAAAATGCGGGTGATATTATCAATGCTAGAGTCAACTCGGTTTTATAAACTGTCGCATGATTGCTTTAAGACAATGGTATTGACGAATGTTTGGGATTTTACCCTTTATAGGCAGTGTGGAAATCCTAAAATTAAAGGAGCAGTAGTGTTTCATGGTTAAGGTCTGTGCTCATATGATTACAGTATATGCCTCAATCACACTTGGGCTTTTTCTGGATTTTCCGATGTTAAATCCATCATGGACACTAATGGTCTTTATCTAATTTTCCATTTTACGTATTGTTCCAAGTGACCCACATTGAAAGAAATTGGATTTAGTGACCACTTTTTTGGACCCTCACCTAGTAGTGTCTATGGGATGGAGTAAGTTTAACACTTATCACTACATAGATTAAAAGAATCACCAAGGTTGTTCTGATGGAACATTTGACGCCACCGTTTAATTCATTACATAGGAAACCTGAACACTGTATCTTCATTCCAATTATTTTTACTTGGCGGAGGTTGTGATGGCAATAGGTCCTGTGGGTTGGAGAAGTATAGTCTTACAGGGAAATAATTACAATGGAAATGGAAAATGTATGGCGGGTATGTTTGACATTGCATATTTGTTCTGTCAGCTAGTTAAATAATTTTGGCTGCTACTATGCTATTTTCTAACTTTTTAAGAAATGGTTTTGTAGGCATCATCCGGCTAAACTTTTTGGTCCGTCTCCTGATGATGTTGTTTGACACACTGTTGCACTGTTTGATTGATCTTTACCTGGATAAGGTACACATCAATACCACAACCTATTCTTTAATGGCTGTTTAAATTGTTCTTATGAATTGCTACAAATGAATCTGATTTGAATTTTAAGATAAAAAATTGCATTGTGGTATAGTGCGTTCTGTCGTTGCTTGTCTTCCTTGCAAGTAGTTTAATACCCATGTTTCTGAACGAAGTTTCTGGGCTGGCTATTCTATCATTAATAAGAGCTCTTTATTTAGTGCCCCCTCAGCTAAAATTAACTATCTGATTATCAAACTAAAATCTTCTAGAGAACAACTAATCCATATTCTAAGAGGCTTTCAATTGGTAGCTTGAGTATTTTAAATTGCTTAAGTACACACGTGTAAAGGAGCAAGTGTTCTAGTTCCATTTGTTGGAGCTTAACAAGGAGGGTCTTTATAGGATAAAGGTTCACAGTGAACTTCTAACTGTCTTCCCCTCCACATTGAGCATCTCATTTATATGATCTGCCCTTATCCCAAGTTTGACATGTTCTGCATCATCCTTCACGCGGGCCCATCTAGTCCTGATTCAGTCCACCATGAGAGAAATTGTCATGGTTCTAGGGTTTACCAGCCCAGTATACTAGGAGATACCCCGTCCTACTTTAGGGGAATCCACAAACATACATATGTTTTGATATGGTTAAAAAATTCATACCTTTTGTATTTTGAGTATGTATGGGTCTTATTTATCTCATTGTTTTATGCTTTTCATTGCAACCCTTCTCTAATACTTTCTCAATCTTGGCGCCATTTGAGTTTTTTCCCGTAGGATGACATTCGGCAAAGGCTGGGTGTGTGCCCCCAAAATGATATTACTTTTCCAGAGTTGACTGTAAGTTTGATTAAGCATTTCTGTTACGTCATATAGAATATCAGTTTCCTATTGAAACTTTCTCCATGCTTTGTTACAGTAAAATAATTAGGCCTTCAACCAGTAGCTTCTAATACCATATTCGAGGGACTGATTTAGCCTAAAGGCTCAAACCTATAGTTGAAGCATCAATATTTTACACTCGTTCACACTTATTGATCCTTTTCTCATGTTTTTGTTGTCCTTGCTGAAGCACACCCACATTCGAGATATGTATATTTCAGACTATTTTATATCTATCTTTTGGCCATACCGCCTAGTAGCGTAGGTTTTTGGATTGGAAACTTAACTTGGTATATAAGTTTGTTTTGTCCTAGGCCCTTTCTATTTGTGTTAAAGTGAACGGGTACGCATTTTAAGGATAAAGTTTGTAGTCTTTGTTTGACTTGGTTGCTTTCTGTACCAGGTGAGAGAGCATTTGGAGATGTTTTCCGTTTTGAAGGGTGTAAATGAAGATTGTTTGGAAGGTGTTGTGGCTGATATGGTTGATGAAGTGAGATTTTATTCTTTGCAAAATAATTTGTGTTTTCTTATGATTTGCAATTACATATCGTCTCTTCCTCTATTCTTTAGCACCTAGTCGTGCCAGGTTGTTGAGGCTGTTGCATCATAGCTTTCATGCAACAGCCTCACTAACTTTATTGTTTTAATGTGGAATTAATTTGGAATAAGAAACTTTGTCTTCTGACTTCTTGCTTTGCATGCTCTTACTGACTTGGAAGTATAGGATGATTTTACATATCTTTTTCTTTCCTTTTTTCAAGTCTGTATATCTTCAATGTGAAACATGTCAACATCTTATAATTAATTTGTTATTTTAGGTTTACATATTATAGATTATATGGCAATCTGTCTAAAACAGTTGACTTACTTTAGCCTTTCATATTTCCCTTGCGATATATTTGCCCCTAATTTACTTGCTCATATATATGTTTAACCAATGACACTTTCCCCTTTTCAATTCATAGTTATGCATGCTAAATGTATTTTTATTTCTAATATGTTCCCGGGTAGGTTTGGCTGATAATGTGAACACTATTGTGTGGGCTCTTTCTGGTGGCATGAAAAGGAAGTTATCTCTTGGCATTGCACTGATAGGAAACAGTAAGGTTTGTGTAAACGCTTAAGAGAGAAATTTACTTATCTTAATTGTTGGAATTTATTCACATAATCTTCTTTGTCTTTCTTACAGGGTATTATTCTTGATGAACCTACTAGTGGAATGGATCCATACTCAATGCGCTTAACATGGGAAATAATAAAAGAGATAAAGAAGGGAAGAATCACATTATTAACAACACACTCAATGGACGAAGCAGAAGTGTTAGGGGATCGGATAGCAATAATGGCTAATGGTTCTTTAAAATGCCGTGGAAGGTTCTCGTCAAACCCAACTTATCAAACTATGTCTTGTTATTATTGATTATAGTTATTCTATTCTGTTTGTGCGCCATGAAGGGAAGAATGCATAATGTGCACTAAGATTTTCTGGTGAAGGGAATCATTGATAACAATCTTAGCAAAACTTCATCTTTTAAAAAAGAGGAAGTTATTTCCCCGTAGAGATTTTTTTTCCTGAAAGTCAACCAATTATTATTTTGGTGCATTTATACTTCCAAGTTCCAATGTTGCATTGCAATTCCTTTTGTTTTGATTAAAATTGAACTTGTAAAACTTCCTACCAATTTTCTTCTATTATCACACTTTCACACTTGCAATTATTCTCTTTCAAGAAAAAAGATCAATTATTATATTCAGAAAGAAAATAATTGAAATTGCTTGTAAGAAAACCTAGTTTTTGGCAGGATCTTGGTTGTTTAAACCTTAGCTCAATCGTTATTGGTTATGGTATTAACATATGTCATTACTAATTTACACAGTTTACTTATCTGAATTTCACATTTACTACCAGTTCTCTGTTCTTGAAGCATCGGTATGGGGTTGGCTATACTCTCACTTTGGTGAAGGTCCCTTCACCGTTCTTCCTTCATGTTTTTTTCTACTTGTCCATTGACATGGCACTTGGGAGCCTAATTATTGTCATTTACTTACAATCTGTGCTTACCGCCTCTGTAGCTGCTGATATTGTGTACTGTCATATTCCTTCATCACCCTGTGTGAGTGAGGTATGCATTCATTCAATCAAGTTTAATCAGCTAAAATTTATTGTAACATATGAGTAGTGATATACTTGTTGTGTCAACATTTAACGTGTACATTCATGAATGGTCTGGAAATAACTTCTGAAAACCTATGGTTTAGTGGCCTGGCTCAAGCGTCCTTATTGTGGTTACCCTAGTAGAAAATTAATATTTGCAATGTACTGCAGTGCAAGACTTATTATTTCCTATCCTCTTGCATATTTTATTTTGAATGCCTTATTTATGCTATCTTTTCATACACATGTCAATGCATTGCCTGGGAAAATCCTTGTTTGTTGCATATATGCTTTGACTATGGGTGGGTTTGATGCACTTTTTGCAGGTCGGAACAGAAATTTCCTTCAAGCTTCCTCTTGCATCCTCATCCTCTTTTGAAAGTATGTTTAGGGAAATCGAAAGGTGCATGGAAAATTCAGTTTCTGACTCTGAACCATGTGGTCACGAAGACAGAGTTTCTCTTGGCATTGAGAGTTGAGGGTGTATCTTTTACGACTCTGGAGGAGGTTTTCTTAAGAGTATAGAACTTAGTCAAATCTTAAGTGTGTTTTGTGCGTCATTGCTCACCACAGTTGAATCTTCGCTTTTAGTGTTACTTAGGTCCTATTAAGACCATAAGTCTAGGGTGTGCACCTTGCACACACCACCGCCGAGTTTTGTTCGTGGGTAGAGTCAAAGGCTTTGTCAATCCCTGAGTATGGTGAGTGCTTGAGCATACACCAGGATCGAGTCTTGTATCATATGCATTGCACGATTACTTTCCGCATTTCATTTTCACAAAAATTCTTTAATCTTCAATTTTGTATGCTTGTTATACTGCTTTCACATGGGGATGTCTCTGCTTGTAGTTGTTGACATCTAAGATCGATGCTTGCATAGGTCTTGCTTGCTTTATAGATTCGATGATTGCTAGTGGTTGCTATCTAGGGTTTTTGCATGTTGCATGATTTATCGCTTTATGTTGAGCTACATTGTAAGGCATCAATGATGAGATTGTTACTTTGCATGATTTGTTGAATGCACGTGATTAGTTATATCGACGTTGCATTAAGTTGATTGAATGTCCTCGTGCATGCAATGGTGGAATCAGGAATTTTAGAATTGGGGCAAAAAAATTATTAAGTAGGTTAAATTTTTAACAAGTTGCTCGAGTTCTATTCATTAATTATTTAATGTAAGTTTATTGTATTGGAGTTCAAACCAAATTTAAGGATAAAGTTAGGCTTGTGTGACTACATGAAAATCTCAAGCATAACCTCTTGAAAAGTGATAAACTCTGTTGAACTTTTAACAACTTGTTCTTACTTTGTTTAGTGAACAGTTGTTCGAGTTCCTTGTAATTGATTTTAAGAAAAAATCGACTAAAGGTTACACCTATTTAACAAACGAATTGAGCTCAAACTCAATCTCTCAAAACTTCATAACCTCATGACCCAAATTGTTAGTAATTTAATTGATTGTAAAAAATTATTAACATGTTAACTATATATATAGGAGGGGCACATTGACTACATTCAAATATATCCTCTCTTGCTCTTTAACTAGGGTAGCTCCACGTGATGCGCGGTATCATTTATAATATCTTGTTATATAATTAAAAGCAATATATATAAATAAATTTAAATAACGGATTATTTTACTGTCAAAACATGGACTTATAAATATTTATAACAAAAACACATTTATGGGTTTCTTGGGATGTTCCTCATGTAAATATACTTTCTAAAACTTGAAAACCACAAAACCCATAATCTAAACGCATGTAAAAGAAAGAAATGCAAATATAGTATGTGAAGCAACAATTTTACCTAAAAAGTAAATAAATACACCTGCGAAATTTATACACAAACCATGTATATAGCTTGTACAATCACAGGGCCAATGTCTTGTGCCACCGGATACCATTAGCTTGGCGTCCTCTTAAAAATACGAAATACCCAATACAAACTAACGACACGCCTACTAGGACAAAACTTTTTCAAACTTAAGGTACTCTACATGTTGATTTTGAAGTTAAAAATAATCAAGTGAAACTCGGTCATAGTTAAAAGTGATTATTTGAAATTTTCCCACTATTTTTTTAGTTGAATAAGCTAATATTGCAATTTAAGTAATGTGTAAAACACACCTAGTCACACTCAATTTAGGCGAAAAGACACCTAGTTATCCATCCATATAAATAAAAGTGGAAATCTAGTCACCGAAATATAAAAAACGGACATATAGCAAGAACCATTAACTTTTTGAATGGAAAAGGTTAATTTTTGAAATGAAAAGACAAAATTGTTTTCATTTGGGTTCAAATTTTTAAAACATGTCATTTTTGGGTTTTGATTAGTTTTTGGTTTTGAAGGTTTTGGTCGACGGCCCCTGCGGGTATGGACTCTGGTACAAGGTTCTGACTGGAGTCGGAGCTCTGCTCCGATCGACCCTTTATTGCCCCTCATCCTAAAGAAGCTCTCACGCGGCAGCGGTCCTGGTCTCGTCTTGATCCTGTTTAGTCACAACGAAGACGCCAGAATCGGCGACACCGACGACGACGACGACGTTTCTGACCCTTATTTCTTCGCCGACGAGCTCGGCGCCAAGCTCGGAACTGCCGGAGGGGTTGTTGCTAATCCAAGTCTTGTCCTTGGAGCCCGATTTTCCCTTTTTCTTATTGGATCTGACCGGCGAATTGGAGTCGATCGATAGATGCCCTTGAAAACCACGTCGCTTCTCTCTTGAGCGGAATAAAAAACCACCTGTAATATAGCTCCAAAACCTTCAAAACTAAAAACCAATCAAAACCCAAAATGACAAGTTTTGAAAATTTAAAGTCAAATTAAGGGCAATTTTGTCTTTTCTATTTCAAAAAATAACCATTTCCATTTGAAAAGTTAATGGTGTCTACTATCTGTTCGTTTTTTATATTTTGGGGAGCTAGACGTCTACTTTTGTTGATGGGGATAATTAAGTGTCTTTTTGCGTAAAATAGACGTGACTAAGTGTAATTTACCATTAAACAAGTGCATTTAGTTTAAATTAAAAACAATAGTGGGTAGTATAATTTTGAAAATTATAAAAAAATAAACCTATGAAATATTAAACCCCGCGATCTTGTTGTAAAGTGCTTTACACAGGCATCCATGATAACTCCGAAGACCAATCGACTCGAACCAGTTAGCTTCATGTATAGCCACGGCCTCCAACTCATACGGATGGAGAAACCCCATAATCTTGATGCAGACCGCTTTAAACCAGCTTCCTCGATCAACCATGCGATCAATATGGGCATCGCGAAATTCAAATTCTCCAAGCACATTGGGTTTAACCCGATCAACCCATCGACAACAGGGACCCCTCGTTTCCTTACAGTACCAATCCCAATAGGACACCCAAGTGACGTATTGAATCTTAAGCAAGCCGAGGCCCCCTAGTTTGGTGTGCTTGCATGAGTCTGCCCACCGACGCCAAATAACTCCATATTCCTCCCAGTACCAATCTACCAACCAATCAAAACAGCCGGTTCCCACGTATTGAAGTTTAAGCAAGCCAAGAACCCCTAATTCGGTATGCTTGCATGAGTCTACCCACCGACGCCAGACTACCCCAGTTCCCTCCCAGTACCGATCTACCGTCGCGACCCAAGCTCGCCCCACCTGCAATTCCGTCCTCAACCCCACTACACTCGACCCCGTTCCTGCCCTCCCACTAGATCTACCTCCTTCACTGCCAGCTGTCGTCGCAGCTACCATCGCAAGACCCGAAACTGCCGCCGTACTAGAATCCCTCACAGACGAAACAGTGCCGCCAGAAGACATCGTCGATTTTCAACGAACAACCCAAATCGTCACAGACGAATGGTACAAATCAGAAAAAGAAAAACCCTTCTTGGCACAACTCTACGCCGACTATTTACAACAAACTCTTTTGTTAAAGCGTGAGAATTGGGTTTATTTATTATAAATAAGTGAATTTTCAATAGCAGTAATAATGTTCTATATATATATATATTCAGTGGTTCTAACGTTCTAGCTACATATTAAATTCTCAACCGAATGCTTCTTTTTATATATATATATGTCAATATTCAGTGGTTCTAACGTTCTAGCTACATATTAAATTCTCA